>CM071851.1:26328704-26575870 GCA_036507275.1 Sicyos edulis | reverse complement strand
CCAATCATTAGGCCGAAAGTAGGAGACTTCCAAGGATTCTGGATTTTCCCTAGAAGCTCGTTGAGCTAAGATCTGTGGTGGTAACAGTTTGCATGTATTCTAGGGTACTAGATTATTGATGTATCGTATTGTACCCCGATCGGGGATTCTTACTGATTATGTTTATACTCATCCTTAATTCTATGGTTTTTTCACTAGGTAACTTGGGACAGCACCAGGACGGCTAGCGGAGGGAGCTATTTGATCATGGAAGTCGCGGCACTTTGTCTTTCTATTTGTCTTTATGAGTCTTTAATTCCTTGATAGCATGCTAGAGAAACTGTTGGGTGTGAAAAGTTGTTTTAACTAGTGGATTTTAAATACTGGCCAGGACTAGTTTAATGACATTTATTTGAATGGATGTTTCCCTACAGATTTAATAAGTGAGTTTTCTTATTAAGCAGTTTCAAGTTGATTTAAATGTTTTTAAACTCAAGCATGCTAGGTGAGAACCGGGTTTAGGACCACTTTTTGGGTCGGGTTCTTACAGTTGGTATCAGAGCACAGAGTCATAGATTCTGTAGACTATCCTGCTTTGTAGGTTGTTGTCCCCATGATCATCAGCACTCCACGGCCGTCAGGTTTCTCTAAGTTCATTAAGCTAAGGGTTTTATTTTACAATACTGCATCTAGTATACATGGGTTACCCTTGTTGGGCAATGAGAGTCCCAGTGTGGACTAGCTTTTGTGTTTTGTGTAGATTGCCAGTATGCTGATTACACATAGAGGAGCAGAGACGTTTGGTATTCCCAACCAAGGAGTTGGACTACACATGTTGACGATGAGACCACGTCTAGGGTTGTCTAGACCCGTAGGCCACTTTTGGCCCTGACAGTTGAGTTGCCAAGAGAAGGGGGTAAAGGCTAGCCTGCCTCAGAGTGAGACTCCTTGAGTACAGTGTGCTTCAGCCATGAGAGAATTGATGGCAGGTCTTTTAGCTAACAGAGAGTAGAGACCCAGGCGTAGTTTGTAGCACGTAGTGAGGAGTCCCGGGCGCAGATAGCCCAGCTGACACAGTTTATTTAGGAGACACCCCCAGTAGCTCCAGTAGCCCCAGAGGTTCCCCGAGAGGGCAGGATCAACAGGCTTATGCTAATGAGTTAGTTGGCGTTGATGGAACCGCTGAGTTTGGCAAGTGGAAGCCTGTAGAGCTTGATGTTTTAGAGAACCCACTGGTAGAAGCGAAGTGGTTGGTCAGGATGGAGCTTATCATCCGAGTGTTGGGATGACCTGATGTTCAGAGGCCGAAATGTGCTGTTCGTGTGCTGTTGATACAACAGTTTGGTGGTGGAAGTCCACTGGGAGAGGTGGACCATGTAACGGCCCAGTTTTCTATTTTGGTTACCTAAGTGATTTCAGGTCATTATTCGGATGTTCGGATGGACCGTTAGAGCTGTTTTAACCCTTAGGGGTATCTTGGTCTTTTTGCCCCGGTCAGGGTTTTGAGGATTTTCAAGATTTCAGGGCCTTTCCTGCCTTCGTCGAGGTTTGGTGGTTGTTGGTTGCAAGACCCAAGAGGTTTGGGCAAGTTGATTGGGAGTTTGGAGGTATTTTAGTTATTGGCAAAATTAATGGGTTTTTTTTAGTGCTTCCTTTGGGATTTGAACCCTTGCCCTAAATGGTTTTGGGAGTTTGTAGGAAAAAGAGTTTTATTAGAAAGAAAAGTTTGTTTGGGCCGGGTTTTCAAAGAGGAAGCTTTGGGAAGGGATTTTAGACCCATTTAAATTAGGAAAAAGGGAAGAAAATCAAGAAAGTCCCTTTCCCCTTGTTTTGCAATCTCTCTCTCTCTCTCTCTCTCTCTCCGACCTCACCAAGAAAACCCAACCCTAGCCGCCCAGCCATGCCCTAGCCGCACCACACCCTGGCCGCATCAGACCGCTCAGCCCAGCACAGCCCTGCCCAGCCACGCCGCACCAGACGCCCTGCATCGCCCAGCCCAGGCGCGCCCAGACGCCCTGCATTGCCCAGCCCAGGTGCGCCCAGACGCGTTGCATCGCCCAGCCCAGGTGCGCCCAGACGCGCCGCGCCGTTCCGCACTAGGTCGCCCAGACGCGCCGCGCCGCTCCGCTCGCTGCCGCCCCGACGCGTCGCCCAGCCCCGCTCGCTGCCGCCCAGACGCATCGCTGGCGCATTGTCCTCACAGACCCGACGTCTCGCCCGCGCGCCCGACCCAGCGTGTTCGCTCGCCTGCGACAGCCCGCGTCTGCACGTCCCCTGCCTCGCTAGCGCCAGCGCCCAGTGCCAGCGCGCCCTGCTTGTCCTTGCTGACGGACAGCCTGCCCTGCCGTGCGGGTTGGGGCGTGACCTTGTGTCTTCTCGGTAGGTAATTCTCGAGTCTTTTCTCCTTTGGGTACTAGGCTGTTGGCTGCTGTTTATTTAATTAGGTTGTTTTTTTCTAAAATGCTTAGGTTGCTCGGTTTCGCTTTAAAGCTCGAGGGTCATTATTTGATTGTGAAAGTTATTTCTGCTCGTTTCCAGGTAAGGATTGCTTACCGTGGTTGTGTGGACCCTGCGATGCTTTCTTGATTGTGCCTTATATGCATGTTTACTTCTATGAACATGATTAGTGGATAGGACAGCTTGTGATTGCATTCTTGCTAGCATGTTTGCCTGTTTGTACATGTTAGTGCCATGCTAGGATTGTTCTTCCAGCATGCTTGAGATTCCTGCTTTAAGTTCGTAGTATCATGCTAGGTTATGTGTGATTGATGTTGATATGTATGTCTAGCCAGGAATCAATTATTTTGTACTCTTATCTAGTATAGTAGAGTTTGTCATCATCCAGAGGCTGAGAGCGGACATAACGTACTTTGTTCCCACTCAGGTGGATAGCAGACTCGCCGACAGGGCCAGTCTAGGGGTCGCGATCAGCGACCGCGAGTTAGAGCTCAGATCGCCGCCAGGCGGGCCAGCGATCGGCTCATTGCATCAAGTGTGGTAAGGCGCTTTTTGGATTGTGTGGAGCATCGCCCGTGCTTGCTTGCGCTGATGTGGCAAGGAAGAGCCTTTGGCCAAAGACACAGTTGAGATGCTTTGGAGGAGATGTGCCCGTGTAGCGCTTGTCCATTTAGACCGTTTGATGACAGTGTGTGTCGGAGGGTGATCGGAGGAACCCTAAGTTGTGGAGAGCCTCACTAGAGCTCAGTCAGACCCAGGCAGTGTTCCTCGGTTGAGTTGCTGGATGCTTGTTGTCGGTTGACAAGCTAGAGTTGTTCTTAGTAACTTCCGCGTTGGTTTTCAGAATTCTTAGCAAGGTGGTGCTTGGTGTTGACCAAGGTTTGGTTCCCTTGTTGTTCTGAAGCTAGCTTGGTTCGAGCAAGCTGGCGTTGCCCTGAGGACTTGTTCCTAGTCAGGAAGTTTTGGGAGTTGACCCTTCCCTCGGTAGCTGAGTAGGCAGTGCTAGTTCCAAGTTGGGGGTTCAAGCGATTGAGGATCCTCGGATGTTGCTTCCGAGAGAGTTGGTTGTTGTTGCCCTTGGGTTTGAGCAAGGCAGCGAGCGTGTGTGAAGTTCGCTGCCCTTGGGTTCAAGCGATTGAGGACCCTTCGAATGATGCCTTGTAATTACAAACTGGCAAGCCTTTTATAGGCTGCGGACTTGAGTCGGAAATTAAATGCGGAAAATTAAAAGATAGAAAGCGGGAGGCAAGACAGGACCCTCGCACTCAACCACTTTTGACAAAGTGAAACAAATAATTACAAACTGACAAAATTAAAAAGCAAACAGTAAAAACTGAACAGTAAAAAGGCTACAGTACAACAGTACCTAAATTATTACAAAAAGACAAAAATAGTAAAAGCAAATAGTAGAGGAATCTAATTATTACAAAATTCCAAAATAAAAAAGTTGACATTTGTAAATAATTGAGATGACCAGCCGACAGGGCGAATCTTTCCATCTGCATTGTCCAACCTACCCCCTTCCACTTCGGATGCACATCTGAGGTAGACTTCGAACGGATTCAAATTTTCTACGTACGCTTCAACCGTATCCTACGCCGCGACCAATGGGCGGATTCATCGCGCTTCGCGGCTTCCATGCCTTTAACGCGACTTACAACCTCTGGTACTTCGCACCGGACTCTGTAGTCTTGAGTTGTTGCTTGTAGAAAATTAATCCTCGGGTGTGTGAAAATATAAGTATTTTCCGAGCCAGGTTAGGCTCGAGGTGTGCTGAACTCCGCAAATTTGCTCCTCGACTTGAATGGCTTTTTTCTCTTTTATTTACAGGAATGTACAAAAACAGTAAAGAAACATGTATATACAAACTTAATAATTTTTTCTTTTTTTTTTTTTTTTTTTTTTTTTTTTTTTGGTGAACCGCGAACGGTTCTTTTTTATGGACCTATTGTGGTCCGATTTGATTTTTTTATATAAATGAATCATCGTATTTTAATGACAATTGCGGTCTTTGATAGTTTATTGACGTTACGGTCTAATGATAGTTTAATGAGAATTACGCTCTATGAATCATCTTAGTTTAACGACTTCGCGGTCGTGTCCTAGTTTAACGACTTCGCGGTCGGTTCTTAGTTTAACGACAATTTCGGTCCATTCTTAGTTTGGAGAAGGGAACCATTACGGTTCACTTAGGTCGTAAACAAATTCAATCTCCGGATCTTCTGAGTCGGTTTCTTCGACTTCAGAATGTTTTGAGGAGACCGAATCGTCAGCCAATGAAGCTAGCTCGCTCCACCGTTTCTGCAAATCAGATTCGGAAGAAGTCTGAGCCAGGGCAGCGACAAGCTGCGCTTTTTTGTTTAGGAATTCTTGGTTGCGTCTTGAAGAAAGGTCCTGAAGATGACCATTCTTTGCGAACCAAGCTTTCACAAATTTGAGATCAGAGTGGGAGGAATTAAACTTGTCCCACCATTTTATTGCAATTACTTTCACCAAACTCTTGGTGAGAGTGGATGTGCGAATTTCAAAATTCCAAGAAAGGATATATGGAATTTGGAAATACATCGCGAATGTCATTGAAATCGGGAAACTATTTTTGAAGATGTTCTTCGAAAAATAGTAAAATGATTCTTGAATCGGGACGGGGAAAATATTGGTAGTAAGACCAAATATCGTCCACCAGTTGACGAACCACATCGGGAAATGAACCTTCTGTGCGTTCGGGCAGAAGTGGATGAACCACGAATGTTTAAAATTCTGGTAAAACAGTACGTTATACCAGGCACGAACGTAGTCGCGGTATGAATAAGTTTGAGGATGGAAATTCCTCGTAAATGATTTCTCGGTATGGAGACCTTGGTTCCATGCCGTCGGATTGAGGACTTTGAAGATTTTGAGTTTCGAATATGCGATCCGTTCTGGATCTTTGAGGTCAGGATGATGAACTATTTCAGCAGACTTGGTGTCTACTAGAATGAATTCATAAAACCGACGGGTTTTGTGATGAAATTCTGGCATGAAGAAGAAGCCAGAAGGGAACACGGCCTCGGCGATTTTCGAAGGGTTCGAATCGTCGAATTCGGGTTCGATGATAATCTCTCCGGTCGGAGATGGTTTTTTGAAATAACCCTTGATTTCGGGTTTAGGAATGAATCGGTCGGGAACAACGGCCGTGGCAAACGTTGTTGGCGACGTTTGAGTTGGTTGCACAGGATGTGCGGTTGGAATCTGGGTTGATGACCCAGCTTTGGACTTACCTTTGCCTCTGGTTACGATGGTGTAATCAGAGTCATCGGCATATGAATCAGGTGACATTATGGCACCTGTTGCTTTCTTTGAAGCAGCAGAAGGCTGCTGTGCAGCAGTAGGCTGCCTTGAAGATGAGGAGGAAGCTCCTCGACCTCTACCTTTGCCTCTTCTTTCCATCGGGGGAGAGAGAGAGAGAGAGAGTTGTTTGAGAGAGGAACTCTCTTGAGAGATAATCTGCCAGGGCGTTTTCAGTCCCTTTTATAGGCAAAATCTCAAAGTTAAAGCATGATAAAATTGCTTGCCAGCGGGCAAAAATTTGTTTAGAAACCAGATTTTTTACATCTTTTTCTAAAATGAATTTTGATGCTCTGGAATCTGTTTTGATGAGAAAACGTTTGTTGATGAGTTCTCCTTGAAACTTCTGTACACACAGTACGATTGCAAGGATTTCCTTTTTTACCGTGGAGTAATTTTTCTGTGCGTCGTTCCAAACGCCAGAGTGGAATCGCACTATGGATTCCTTCTTATCCACATCCTGTTTGAGGATTCCGCCATATCCGATATCGGACGCGTCAGTCTCCACTATGAGATTTGCTTCATTATTGAGCAAACTCAAACAGGGAATTGAAATGACTAAAGCCTTTATTTTTTGGACTGCAGCAGTGTGCTTGTCGGTCCAAGGCTTAGGATTCTTTTTGAGGCGCTCAAAAAGAGGTTTGCAAATGGGCCTAATATCTTGAAGAAATTCGGCCACATAATTTAAACAGCCCAAAAACCGCTGTAATTGGGTTTTGTCTGTAATTTGGTCCGGGAATTTTGAAGCGAATTCAATGGACCTATGAATGGGCTTTATGAGGCCCAAATTGATTTCAAATCCAAGAAAACGGATTTGTGTTTGAAAAAGTTTGATTTTCTGGGCCGAGATAACCAGGCCATTTCTTTTCACAACATTGTAAAACGTCTGCAAATGTTTGAAATGTTGATCTAAGCTTTGGGAGAAAATCAAAACATCGTCAATGTAGACAATTGAAAACTCTTGAAAACCATTAAAAATGTCATTCATGATTTTTTGGAATTCGGAGGGAGCGTTTTTTAATCCGAAGGGCATAACGTTCCACTCATATTGTCCAAACGGGACATTGAAAGCTGTTTTGTAACGATCTTTTTCGGCAATCTGGATCTGCCAAAATCCTGATTTAAGATCGAATTTGGAAAAAACTTTTGCGCTTGAAATGCGCTTGATTAAATCGTTTTTGTTGGGAATTGGATATCTTATCCATTCCAAAACCTTGTTTAAAGGTTTGTAGTTGATTACCAGCCGGGGGACGCCGCGTTCCTTCTCGGCTTGGTTGTTGACATAGAATGCTGCGCAGGACCATGGGCTTTTCGATGGTCGGATTAACCTTTTCTGCAACAAGGAATCAATTTCTTTCTTGCATATCGCAAGAAGGTTAGCATTCATTTGAATTGGTCTTGACTTGGTCGGAATGGCTTCTTCCGAAAAGTCCTTGACATAAGGGAGGGAAACGACATGTCGTTTTCTTTCCCAAAATGCGTTAGGGAAGTCGGAACAGAGATCCTGTTCAAGCTTCTTTTGGAATTGGTTAATCCGGAGGGTTATCCTTGGATTAACTAATTGTTCAGAAATTTTCTTATAGGATATTTCATCCTTTAGAAAATCGATTTGGTGTTCTTTAGTTTGAATCATGTCAACTACGTGAGTTTTCACGGGTTGAATGAATTCAAAAATTAGCTTAGATTCTAACGCAGTAGATTCTAAACCTTTTTCAGTTATTTGAAATGGATACAATTGAGTCAAGAAGGGAGTACCTAATATGATTTCCACATTGAGGTTCTTGACGAGAATGAAGGTATTGACAAGGCAAATACCGTCCTTGCATATGTGTGCATTCGAAAGCTTGTACCGAACATTGAGACGCTTTTGATTGGCTCCGGTGAGCGTGATCAATGTTTTCTCAAAATATGTTGAAGGTATCTTACCTTCGCGAATGCAGTTTTGATCTGCACCTGAATCAAGCAGGGCAACAAATTGCTCTTCGAAATCCCCTACTCTTAAGGTAATAAGAGTATGCCATTTCTGATATGGTACTTTGGTGATTTCGCCTATGAAGGATTGCTGTTCGTCAGGGATATCGTCCTCTTGATCAGCAATTATGAGTGGGGCATTTTTCAAGGTCGCAACTTCGACCCAGAGTTTCGACACATGATTTACCATGTCGATTTTGAGCTGTTGAACCTCGTTTTTAAGGTTCGTAATCTCGGACTGAAGTTCCTTCGTCGAGACTGCCTTGGTTGTGACAGGGAACCGTTTCATAACTTCCGTTATAACATATGGTTCCGATTCATCTGCCTTTTTTGGTTTCTCTTGTTCGACTGTTGAAGTTGATTCAAGAGATTTCTTGAGATCGGCAACGATCTTCTTTTGTAGTGCGGGATCATTAACTCTTTCGGCTATATCGAACAGAGCTTTCTGATCCATTGTTAGAACATTGATGCAACGAGCAGATGCAAACTCGGATATTTGGAAACAAAAATTCGTTGAAGGTTTGCCAAATCATTTCGCGCAACGGGTGACGAAAGCCCTCGCCGATCTATGGGATGGTCATACTATTGATTGGAAAAATCTAACGTATGGCGATATCAGTTCCATAGTCATCAAAGAAGGTCTCACTCTCTGCGATGAGCACAAGCTCCGACGCAAGATTGACAACCCAAAAATTGGGAAAGCAATTCTTGGCGAGTTCTGCTATCAGTATGGTGTTCAAAATGAACTACCATCATCCACGACAAGGAGGAAAGGTCGTAATGAACTCCCCCAATATGCCAAATACAAAGGAAAGCGAATCTTCAACGACAAACGTCGTAAAGATTCTTATCAAAAACCCAAATATCAAAATCGATATCAGGGTACGCAACGCCATCAACTTCCTTCGAATGATGCCTTGTAATTACAAACTGGCAAGCCTTTTATAGGCTGCGGACTTGAGTCGGAAATTAAATGCGGAAAATTAAAAGATAGAAAGCGGGAGGCAAGACAGGACCCTTCGAATGATGCCTTGTAATTACAAACTGGCAAGCCTTTTATAGGCTGCGGACTTGAGTCGGAAATTAAATGCGGAAAATTAAAAGATAGAAAGCGGGAGGCAAGACAGGACCCTCGCACTCAACCACTTTTGACAAAGTGAAACAAATAATTACAAACTGACAAAATTAAAAAGCAAACAGTAAAAACTGAACAGTAAAAAGGCTACAGTACAACAGTACCTAAATTATTACAAAAAGACAAAAATAGTAAAAGCAAATAGTAGAGGAATCTAATTATTACAAAATTCCAAAATAAAAAAGTTGACATTTGTAAATAATTGAGATGACCAGCCGACAGGGCGAATCTTTCCATCTGCATTGTCCAACCTACCCCCTTCCACTTCGGATGCACATCTGAAGTAGACTTCGAACGGATTCAAATTTTCTACGTACGCTTCAACCGTATCCTACGCCGGCGACCAATGGGCGGATTACTGCGCTTCGCGGCTTCCATGCCTTTAACGCGACTTACAACCTCTCTCGTACTTCGCACCGGACTCTGTAGTCTTGAGTTGTTGCTTGTAGAAAATTAATCCTCGGGTGTGTGAAAATATAAGTATTTTCCGAGCCAGGTTAGGCTCGAGGTGTGCTGAACTCCGCAAATTTGCTCCTCGACTTGAATGGCTTTTTTCTCTTTTATTTACAGGAATGTACAAAAACAGTAAAGAAACATGTATATACAAACTTAATAATTTTTTTTTTTTTTTTTTTTTTTTTTTTTTTTTTTTTTTTTTTTTTTTTTTGGTGAACCGCGAACGGTTCTTTTTTATGGACCTATTGTGGTCCGATTTGATTTTTTTATATAAATGAATCATCGTATTTTAATGACAATTGCGGTCTTTGATAGTTTATTGACGTTACGGTCTAATGATAGTTTAATGAGAATTACGCTCTATGAATCATCTTAGTTTAACGACTTCGCGGTCGTGTCCTAGTTTAACGACTTCGCGGTCGGTTCTTAGTTTAACGACAATTTCGGTCCATTCTTAGTTTGGAGAAGGGAACCATTACGGTTCACTTAGGTCGTAAACAAATTCAATCTCCGGATCTTCTGAGTCGGTTTCTTCGACTTCAGAATGTTTTGAGGAGACCGAATCGTCAGCCAATGAAGCTAGCTCGCTCCACCGTTTCTGCAAATCAGATTCGGAAGAAGTCTGAGCCAGGGCAGCGACAAGCTGCGCTTTTTTGTTTAGGAATTCTTGGTTGCGTCTTGAAGAAAGGTCCTGAAGATGACCATTCTTTGCGAACCAAGCTTTCACAAATTTGAGATCAGAGTGGGAGGAATTAAACTTGTCCCACCATTTTATTGCAATTACTTTCACCAAACTCTTGGTGAGAGTGGATGTGCGAATTTCAAAATTCCAAGAAAGGATATATGGAATTTGGAAATACATCGCGAATGTCATTGAAATCGGGAAACTATTTTTGAAGATGTTCTTCGAAAAATAGTAAAATGATTCTTGAATCGGGACGGGGAAAATATTGGTAGTAAGACCAAATATCGTCCACCAGTTGACGAACCACATCGGGAAATGAACCTTCTGTGCGTTCGGGCAGAAGTGGATGAACCACGAATGTTTTAAAATTTTGGTAAAACACTGACGTTATACCCAGCACGAAACGTAGTCGCGGTATGAATAAGTTTGAGGATGGAAATTCCTCGTAAATGATTTCTCGGTATGGAGACCTTGGTTCCATGCCGTCGGATTGAGGACTTTGAAGATTTTGAGTTTCGAATATGCGATCCGTTCTGGATCTTTGAGGTCAGGATGATGAACTATTTCAGCAGACTTGGTGTCTACTAGAATGAATTCATAAAACCGACGGGTTTTGTGATGAAATTCTGGCATGAAGAAGAAGCCAGAAGGGAACACGGCCTCGGCGATTTTCGAAGGGTTCGAATCGTCGAATTCGGGTTCGATGATAATCTCTCCGGTCGGAGATGGTTTTTTGAAATAACCCTTGATTTCGGGTTTAGGAATGAATCGGTCGGGAACAACGGCCGTGGCAAACGTTGTTGGCGACGTTTGAGTTGGTTGCACAGGATGTGCGGTTGGAATCTGGGTTGATGACCCAGCTTTGGACTTACCTTTGCCTCTGGTTACGATGGTGTAATCAGAGTCATCGGCATATGAATCAGGTGACATTATGGCACCTGTTTTCTTTTGAAGCGTGAGAAATTGGCTTTGTCAGTGAGAGTCGCCTTGAAGATGAGGAGGAAGCTCCTCGACCTCTACCTTTGCCTCTTCTTTCCATCGGGGGAGAGAGAGAGAGAGAGAGTTGTTTGAGAGAGGAACTCTCTTGAGAGATAATCTGCCAGGGCGTTTTCAGTCCCTTTTATAGGCAAAATCTCAAAGTTAAAGCATGATAAAATTGCTTGCCAGCGGGCAAAAATTTGTTTAGAAACCAGATTTTTACATCTTTTCTAAAATGAATTTTGATGCTCTGGAATCTGCTTTGATGAGAAAACGTTTGTTGATGAGTTCTCCTTGAAACTTCGTACACACAAAGACGATTGCAAGGATTTCCTTTTTTACCGTGGAGTAATTTTTCTGTGCGTCGTTCCAAACGCCAGAGTGGAATCGCACTATGGATTCCTTCTTATCCACATCCTGTTTGAGGATTCCGCCATATCCGATATCGGACGCGTCAGTCTCCACTATGAGATTTGCTTCATTATTGAGCAAACTCAAACAGGAATTGAAATGACTAAAGCCTTTATTTTTGGATCACAGCAGTGTGCTTGTTGTCGGTCCAAGGCTTAGGATTCTTTTGAGGCGCTCAAAAAGAGGTTTGCAAATGGGCCTAATATCTTGAAGAAATTCGGCCACATAATTTAAATGACCCAAAAACCGCAGTAAGGGTGGGTTTTATCTGTAATTTGTCCCGAATTTTGAAGCGAATTCAATGGACCTATGAATGGGCTTTATGAGGCCCAAATTGATTTCAAATCCAAGAAAACGGATTTGTGTTTGAAAAAGTTTGATTTTCTCGGCCGAGATAACTTGTGGCCATTTCTTTTCACAACATTGTAAAACGTCTGCAAATGTTTGAAATGTTGATCTAAGCTTTGGGAGAAAATCAAAACATCGTCAATGTAGACAATTGAAAACTCTTGAAAACCATTAAAAATGTCATTCATGATTTTTTGGAATTCGGAGGGAGCGTTTTTTAATCCGAAGGGCATAACGTTCCACTCATATTGTCCAAACGGGACATTGAAAGCTGTTTTGTAACGATCTTTTTTAAACAATCTGGATCCGCCAAAATCCTGATTTAAGATCGAATTTGAAAAAACTTTTGCGCTTGAAATGCGCTTGATTAAATCGTTTTTGTTGGGAATTGGATATCTTATCCATTCCAAAACCTTGTTTAAAGGTTTGTAGTTGATTACCAGCCGGGGGACGCCGCGTTCCTTCTCGGCTTGGTTGTTGACATAGAATGCTGCGCAGGACCATGGGCTTTTCGATGGTCGGATTAACCTTTTCTGCAACAAGGAATCAATTTCTTTCTTGCATATCGCAAGAAGGTTAGCATTCATTTGAATTGGTCTTGACTTGGTCGGAATGGCTTCTTCCGAAAAGTCCTTGACATAAGGGAGGGAAACGACATGTCGTTTTCTTTCCCAAAATGCGTTAGGGAAGTCGGAACAGAGATCCTGTTCAAGCTTCTTTTGGAATTGGTTAATCCGGAGGGTTATCCTTGGATTAACTAATTGTTCAGAAATTTTCTTATAGGATATTTCATCCTTTAGAAAATCGATTTGGTGTTCTTTAGTTTGAATCATGTCAACTACGTGAGTTTTCACGGGTTGAATGAATTCAAAATTAGCTTAGATTCTAACGCAGAGATTCTAAACCTTTTTCGCTTATTTGAAATGGATACAATTGAGTCAAGAAGGAGTACCTAATATGATTTCCACATTGAGGTCCTTGACGAGAATGAAGGTATTGACAAGGCAAATACCGTCCCTTGCATATGTGTGCATTCGAAAGCTTGTACCAACATTGAGACGCTTTTGATTGGCTCCGTGAGCGTGATCAATGTTTTCTCAAAATATGTTGAAGGTATCTTACCTTCGCGAATGCAGTTTTGATCTGCACCTGAATCAAGCAGGGCAACAAATTGCTCTTCGAAATCCCCTACTCTTAAGGTAATAAGAGTATGCCATTTCTGATATGGTACTTTGGTGATTTCGCCTATGAAGGATTGGCCGTCAAATCGTGGATATCGTCCTCTTGATCAAGAATTATGAGTGGGGCATTTTTCAAGGTCGCAACTTCGACCCGAGTTTTTCGACACATGATTTACCATGTCGATTTTGAGCTGTTGAACCTCGTTTTTAAGGTTCGTAATCTCGGACTGAAGTTCCTTCGTCGAGACTGCCTTGGTTGTGACAGGGAACCGTTTCATAACTTCCGTTATAACATATGGTTCCGATTCATCTGCCTTTTTTGGTTTCTCTTGTTCGACTGTTGAAGTTGATTCAAGAGATTTCTTGAGATCGGCAACGATCTTCTTTTGTAGTGCGGGATCATTAACTCTTTCGGCTATATCGAACAGAGCTTTCTGATCCATGGTTAGAACATTGATGCATCCTCCGCATGCCCGCATGCCAATGTGGTTGATGGAATCATGTTCGCTCGAGGAGGAGGAGGAAGATTCTGTATCCTCATGATCATCGAGGATATGTCCAATCTCCTGCTCGTATTCGCTTGCACTTTCAGAATCAGAGTCAGAAAGAACCATGCTTAGTATTTTGTTTCTGATCTCTTCATCAATGTCAAGCTCATTGATCTTAGCAGCCACTGGGCATCTATTCGCATAGTGTCCTGGACGCTTGCATTTGTAGCATACTTGCTTCCCTTTGCGGGGAGTATACCTCTTTGTACTTTGATGGCGCTGCGTACCCTGATATCGATTTTGATAGCGGGGGTTTTGATAGGAATCTTTACGACGTTTGTCGTTGGAGATTCGCTTTCCTTTGTATTTGGCATATTGGAAGGGTGCGTTACGGCCTTTCCTCCTTGCCGTGGACGATGGTAGTTCATTTTGAACACCATACTGATAGCAGAACTCGCCAAGAATTGCTTTCCCAATTTTTGGGTTGTCAATCTTGCGTCGGAGCTTGTGCTCATCGCAGAGAGTGAGACCTTCTTTGATGACTATGGAACTGATATCGCCATACGTTAGATTTTTCCAATCAATAGTATGACCATCCCATAGATCGGCGAGGGCTTTCGTCACCCGTTGCGCGAAATGATTTGGCAAACCTTCAACGAATTTTTGTTTCCAAATATCCGAGTTTGCATCTGCTCGTTGCATCACCTTGGTGAGAAACATATCTTTGTACCACCGAAACTCTCCTAGAGTTTTGCATTTCATCTTGAGTAAGATAGTGCCAGCCCTGTCCTCAAACGTACTAGGGTCGCCTATGAAGAACTTTGACATGGTGTACACTAGAGTGTATACCGCATCTTGTTTTTCGATGACTTCCGGTTCTGGCTGCGTACCATCGATGTTTGGAGGAACTGCTCTGGTGGTTTGGGTGACATGAATAAGGATGGCATGTCTCTTCTCTGGAGACATGTAGTTGAACCACCAATCTTTGAGTAAACCGGTAAACCCACTGACAAGGATGTCGGCGATCTGCCGATCGGTTTTGCCTTTGGCTTTATAGGCGTTTGAGGCCATCATCATGGTGTTGGCTAGATTTAGAATTAGATGATCGGATAGGCCATCTACATTCCATTCATAAATTTCCGAGCCACTGAATGAAGTGGTGGTCATCATTCCCTTTTCTTCAAAGGCTATATCAGGGAAGGATGGCCTGCTATAAAACAGACGTGGATCCTTTTCCGAGATTGCGGAAATAGCTCTCGAAGTGCCGGGTTTTAATGAATCTGTTTTATTCAGGTATTGTCTTCTGAATTCTTTGATATCACGATCCGAGGGTTCAAATATGACATTGATCCCTTGACTTGTTGAAGGAGAAGCGTCTCCGAGGGTCAACCTTTTCAGCATTTTTTGAATGCTATTGAGAGTGTCCGTGTTATCATCGAGAGTGATATCCGGACTGAGAGTTGATGGCTGGAACAAGGGTTTTGTTCCTGCTGAAGGTCTGGCTCCGAACGAGGAGCTGGCTTTGATGAGTTTGGAATCAGTTTTCGATTCCTTATGCATCTTCCCTTCTATCTTGTCAACTTGCTTGGCAATTGTTGATAGAATTTTGTTGGAGAAGTTGTTTTGATGTTGGATATTCTTGATATCCCGCAGAGAAGGTAGCTCCTTCTCGTCTCTCGTTATTGTCTTGAAAGGAGAAGCAATAACCTTGTCTCCATAAACTGTCTCAATTTCCACTTCCTCAAGTGGTGGATGAGTACTGTGGATCGTACCACGTTTGGTGGTCTTCCAATCAGATCCACTGAGAACATTAATTCCAACTTCCATCCAAGTAAAGAATGGAATGTCTTGCTGGACGTTCTCCATGTATGAATACCACTCAGAGCGTAAGTTACCTCGCTCTTCTTCGGAGTAGTCTTTGAAGAACTTATCTCTCTTCTCCTTGTTTTCCCTAGAGAGGAAATCTTTCTTTAGGAGTTCTTTATCTATAGAGAAGGAGAGAATGACGTTAATCTGGCTGCCTGCCACAGACTGATTCTCCATGTCTGAATGAGTTGGAGAAGTGGCTTGACCAGCATAATGAATCGTAGCATAGGCACGGTCGTAGTCAACCGACTGGACCCTGAGGGATTCGGATCTCGCGATTGATGCTGGGGGCCTATGTACTTCGGAGGTGCTGGGCCTGGATCTCAAGAACTCTTTTGTTCTTGGGAAGGCTTGTGGAGCATCTTCGAACTTCACTTCGACTCTTCCGTCATCGTGTTCAATTATTTGAGTTGGAGTCGGCTCTCTGATTACAGGAGGGCAGACTTGCTTCAAATCCCAGGAGGAATTCCTAGTGATTTGTTCCCAAGTAAGTGTCTTGGGGACGTTGATGGTTGCTCGGCCCATGTTAGCTTCTATGAGCATGGTGGATCCGCTTACCGATTTTCGGAGGGCTCCAGGAGCAACGTTTGTATGCATCAGCTTGTAGCAGATGCGGAAGATTACCACAGCTGAGTGAGTTTCAGCTTGGATATTGAGATTCTTTGTATTGACATCTAACATTAGGGCAGACAGAATGTTAGGGTCTGGTAATGAGAGAGTCAGGTTTGGAAAACAGTTGAAGAAGATCGGACCATTTTCCAGATTGGATTCAACCATCCCGAGGAGGGAGTTGGTGTAGGTATTATGTCTCTTGTCCCGGAGGGAGACAAGGACTGGGATGTCCAGACCGAGTCTGAACAATGGTTTGATGGCCACCTGGACCATACCGATATGAATGAACTTGAATTCTTCACGATGTCGAAGAATCATGTCCTTTGAGAAGAGGTTG
Organism: Sicyos edulis; assembly: GCA_036507275.1. Classification (NCBI taxonomy): domain Eukaryota; kingdom Viridiplantae; phylum Streptophyta; class Magnoliopsida; order Cucurbitales; family Cucurbitaceae; genus Sicyos; species Sicyos edulis. Next base: position 26,559,642 of record CM071851.1, on the reverse strand, counting down.
AGCGTTGTACTATCTTGATCGATAGGTACTACGTGCTCAGACAATTTGATGCAGTTCTTCTGGAAGAACAGCGAATTGGGGTTTTTGTAAACCATTTTTGAATCAATTTTTGGAATCGACCAATTTTGAAGGGCTTCTTCAACCTTGGCGATTTGAAGTTCATTTTGACTCAAGCTTGATAGGTGAAGGTCATCACCTTCTTTGAAAGAGGAAGATGAGGTTTTGAAACCTTCTTCATTTGAATCAGCTTTCTCTTTTCCTTTGAGTCCTCTAATCTTCGCAAAGAATTTGGACATGAGTGCGGTCTTCCAGGATTCCCAACTTTAAAATAAAAATCTTCAATTACCGGATAGAAAATTCGCTATCCTACTCCAAATTTGCTCCGGACGGATTATCTGCGCTCGCTATGACTTACTACCAAAAGGAGACACCAGGCTGGCACACAAAGGGTTTCACGAATAGTGGAAACGGTAAATGAGAAGAAAGATATTGCAAAGCAGAGAAAGAAGAAAGATAACAATCTTTCCAAACTTTGATTGAATCATAAAAGATTACAAGGATATGAGAAGCTTTGCCTAAGGCGTGTAAGGTGTAAAGGCTCTGATACCAAATAAGGGGATCTTTACAACCGGATACACTAACACTTGTAGGCAGAAATCTTTCTTACTTCTGAAGGAAGTTGAGAGAAAAGACTTCGAATGATGCCTTGTAATTACAAACTGGCAAGCCTTTTATAGGCTGCGGACTTGAGTCGGAAATTAAATGCGGAAAATTAAAAGATAGAAAGCGGGAGGCAAGACAGGACCCTTCGAATGATGCCTTGTAATTACAAACTGGCAAGCCTTTTATAGGCTGCGGACTTGAGTCGGAAATTAAATGCGGAAAATTAAAAGATAGAAAGCGGGAGGCAAGACAGGACCCTCGCACTCAACCACTTTTGACAAAGTGAAACAAATAATTACAAACTGACAAAATTAAAAAGCAAACAGTAAAAACTGAACAGTAAAAAGGCTACAGTACAACAGTACCTAAATTATTACAAAAAGACAAAAATAGTAAAAGCAAATAGTAGAGGAATCTAATTATTACAAAATTCCAAAATAAAAAAGTTGACATTTGTAAATAATTGAGATGACCAGCCGACAGGGCGAATCTTTCCATCTGCATTGTCCAACCTACCCCCTTCCACTTCGGATGCACATCTGAAGTAGACTTCGAACGGATTCAAATTTTCTACGTACGCTTCAACCGTATCCTACGCCGGCGACCAATGGGCGGATTACTGCGCTTCGCGGCTTCCATGCCTTTAACGCGACTTACAACCTCTGGTACTTCGCACCGGACTCTGTAGTCTTGAGTTGTTGCTTGTAGAAAATTAATCCTCGGGTGTGTGAAAATATAAGTATTTTCCGAGCCAGGTTAGGCTCGAGGTGTGCTGAACTCCGCAAATTTGCTCCTCGACTTGAATGGCTTTTTCTCTTTATTTACAGGATGTACAAAAACAAAGAAAGAAACATGTATATACAAACTTAATAATTTTTTTTTTTTTTTTTTTTTTTTTTTTTTTTTGTAATGTACAAAAACAGTAAAGAAACATGTATATACAAACTTAATAATTTTTTTTTTTTTTTTTTTTTTTTTTTTTTTTTTTTTTTTTTTTTGGTGAACCGCGAACGGTTCTTTTTTATGGACCTATTGTGGTCCGATTTGATTTTTTTATATAAATGAATCATCGTATTTTAATGACAATTGCGGTCTTTGATAGTTTATTGACGTTACGGTCTAATGATAGTTTAATGAGAATTACGCTCTATGAATCATCTTAGTTTAACGACTTCGCGGTCGTGTCCTAGTTTAACGACTTCGCGGTCGGTTCTTAGTTTAACGACAATTTCGGTCCATTCTTAGTTTGGAGAAGGGAACCATTACGGTTCACTTAGGTCGTAAACAAATTCAATCTCTCCTGATCTTCCGAGTCGGTTTCTTCGACTTCGAGAATGTTTTGAGGAGACCGAATCGTCGACCAATGAAGCTAGCTCGCTCCACCGCTTTACGCAAATCAGATTCGGAAGAAGTCCGAGCGAGGCGTGACAAGTCTGCGCTTTTTGTTTAGGAATTCTTGGTTGCGTCTTGAAGAAAGGTCCTGAAGATGACCATTCTTTGCGAACCAAGCTTTCACAAATTTGAGATCAGAGGGAGGAATTAAACTTGTCCCACCATTTTATTGCAATTACTTTCACCAAACTCTTGGTGAGAGTGGATGTGCGAATTTCAAAATTCCAAGAAAGGATATATGGAATTTGGAAATACATCGCGAATGTCATTGAAATCGGGAAACTATTTTTGAAGATGTTCTTCGAAAAATAGTAAAATGATTCTTGAATCGGGACGGGGAAAATATTGGTAGTAAGACCAAATATCGTCCACCAGCTTGACGAACCACATCGGAAATGAACCTTACGTGCGTTAGGCGCGAAGTGGATGAACCACGAATGTTTAAAATTCTGGTAAAACAGTACGTTATACCAGGCACGAACGTAGTCGCGGTATGAATAAGTTTGAGGATGGAAATTCCTCGTAAATGATTTCTCGGTATGGAGACCTTGGTTCCATGCCGTCGGATTGAGGACTTTGAAGATTTTGAGTTTGAATATGCGATCCGCTCGGATCTTTGAGGTCAGGATGATGAACTATTTCAGCAGACTTGGTGTCTACTAGAATGAATTCATAAAACCGACGGGTTTTGTGATGAAATTCTGGCATGAAGAAGAAGCCAGAAGGGAACACGGCCTCGGCGATTTTCGAAGGGTTCGAATCGTCGAATTCGGGTTCGATGATAATCTCTCCGGTCGGAGATGGTTTTTTGAAATAACCCTTGATTTCGGGTTTAGGAATGAATCGGTCGGGAACAACGGCCGTGGCAAACGTTGTTGGCGACGTTTGAGTTGGTTGCACAGGATGTGCGGTTGGAATCTGGGTTGATGACCCGACTTTGGACTTACCTTTGCCTCTGTTACGATGGTGTAATCAGAGTCATCGGCATATGAATCAGGTGACATTATGGCACCTGTTGCTTTCTTTGAAGCAGCAGAAGGCTGCTGTGCAGCAGGAGGCTGCCTTGAAGATGAGGAGGAAGCTCCTCGACCTCTACCTTTGCCTCTTCTTTCCATCGGGGGAGAGAGAGAGAGAGAGAGTTGTTTGAGAGAGGAACTCTCTTGAGAGATAATCTGCCAGGGCGTTTTCAGTCCCTTTTATAGGCAAAATCTCAAAGTTAAAGCATGATAAAATTGCTTGCCAGCGGGCAAAAATTTGTTTAGAAACCAAATTTTTTACATCTTTTTCTAAAATGAATTTTGATGCTCTGAATCTGCTTTTGATGAGAAAACGTTTGTTGATGAGTTCTCCTTGAAACTTCTGTACACACAGTACGATTGCAAGGATTTCCTTTTTTACCGTGGAGTAATTTTTCTGTGCGTCGTTCCAAACGCCAGAGTGGAATCGCACTATGGATTCCTTCTTATCCACATCCTGTTTGAGGATTCCGCCATATCCGATATCGGACGCGTCAGTCTCCACTATGAGATTTGCTTCATTATTGAGCAAACTCAAACAGGGAATTGAAATGACTAAAGCCTTTATTTTTTGGACCACTGCAGCAGTGTGCTTGTCGGTCCAAGGCTTAGGATTCTTTTTGAGGCGCTCAAAAAGAGGTTTGCAAATGGGCCTAATATCTTGAAGAAATTCGGCCACATAATTTAAACAGCCCAAAAACCGCTGTAATTGGGTTTTGTCTGTAATTTGGTCCGGGAATTTTGAAGCGAATTCAATGGACCTATGAATGGGCTTTATGAGGCCCAAATTGATTTCAAATCCAAGAAAACGGATTTGTGTTTGAAAAAGTTTGATTTTCTGGGCCGAGATAACTGTGCCATTTCTTTTCACAACATTGTAAAACGTCTGCAAATGTTTGAAATGTTGATCTAAGCTTTGGGAGAAAATCAAAACATCGTCAATGTAGACAATTGAAAACTCTTGAAAACCATTAAAAATGTCATTCATGATTTTTTGGAATTCGGAGGGAGCGTTTTTTAATCCGAAGGGCATAACGTTCCACTCATATTGTCCAAACGGGACATTGAAAGCTGTTTTGTAACGATCTTTTTCGGCAATCTGGATCTGCCAAAATCCTGATTTAAGATCGAATTTGGAAAAAACTTTTGCGCTTGAAATGCGCTTGATTAAATCGTTTTTGTTGGGAATTGGATATCTTATCCATTCCAAAACCTTGTTTAAAGGTTTGTAGTTGATTACTACCGGGGCGCGCGTTCCTTCTCGGCTTGGTTGTTGACATAGATAGAATGTCACTTGCGCAGACCATGGGCTTTTCGATGGTCGGATTAACCTTTTCTGCAACAAGGAATCAATTTCTTTCTTGCATATCGCAAGAAGGTTAGCATTCATTTGAATTGGTCTTGACTTGGTCGGAATGGCTTCTTCCGAAAAGTCCTTGACATAAGGGAGGGAAACGACATGTCGTTTTCTTTCCCAAAATGCGTTAGGGAAGTCGGAACAGAGATCCTGTTCAAGCTTCTTTTGGAATTGGTTAATCCGGAGGTTATCCTTGGATTAACTAATTGTTCGAAATTTTCTTATAGGATATTTCATCCTTTAGAAAATCGATTTGGTGTTCTTTAGTTTGAATCATGTCAACTACGTGAGTTTTCACGGGTTGAATGAATTCAAAAATTAGCTTAGATTCTAACGCAGTAGATTCTAAACCTTTTTCAGTTATTTGAAATGGATACAATTGAGTCAAGAAGGGAGTACCTAATATGATTTCCACATTGAGGTTCTTGACGAGAATGAAGGTATTGACAAGGCAAATACCGTCCTTGCATATGTGTGCATTCGAAAGCTTGTACCGAACATTGAGACGCTTTTGATTGGCTCCGGTGAGCGTGATCAATGTTTTCTCAAAATATGTTGAAGGTATCTTACCTTCGCGAATGCAGTTTTGATCTGCACCTGAATCAAGCAGGGCAACAAATTGCTCTTCGAAATCCCCTACTCTTAAGGTAATAAGAGTATGCCATTTCTGATATGGTACTTTGGTGATTTCGCCTATGAAGGATTGCTGTTCGTCAGGGATATCGTCCTCTTGATCAGCAATTATGAGTGGGGCATTTTTCAAGGTCGCAACTTCGACCCAGAGTTTCGACACATGATTTACCATGTCGATTTTGAGCTGTTGAACCTCGTTTTTAAGGTTCGTAATCTCGGACTGAAGTTCCTTCGTCGAGACTGCCTTGGTTGTGACAGGGAACCGTTTCATAACTTCCGTTATAACATATGGTTCCGATTCATCTGCCTTTTTTGGTTTCTCTTGTTCGACTGTTGAAGTTGATTCAAGAGATTTCTTGAGATCGGCAACGATCTTCTTTTGTAGTGCGGGATCATTAACTCTTTCGGCTATATCGAACAGAGCTTTCTGATCCATTGTTAGAACATTGATGCACCCACCGCATGCACGTATGCCAACGTGGTTGATGGAATCATGTTCGCTTGAGGAGGAGGAGGAGGATTCAGAATCCTCATGATCATCGAGGATATGCCCAATCTCCTGCTCGTATTCGCTTGCACTTTCAGAATCAGAGTCAGAAAGAACCATGCTTAGTATTTTGTTTCTGATCTCTTCATCAATGTCAAGCTCATTGATCTTAGCAGCCACCGTGCATCTATTTGCATAGTGTCCTGGACGTTTGCATTTGTAGCATACTTGCTTCCCTTTGCGGGGAGTATACTTCTTTGTACTTTGATGGCGTTGCGTACCCTGATATCGATTTTGATATTTGGGTTTTTGATAAGAATCTTTACGACGTTTGTCGTTGAAGATTCGCTTTCCTTTGTATTTGGCATATTGGGGGAGTGCGTTACGGCCTTTCCTCCTTGCCGTGGACGATGGTAGTTCATTTTGAACACCATACTGATAGCAGAACTCGCCAAGAATTGCTTTCCCAATTTTTGGGTTGTCAATCTTGCGTCGGAGCTTGTGCTCATCGCAGAGAGTGAGACCTTCTTTGATGACTATGGAACTGATATCGCCATACGTTAGATTTTTCCAATCAATAGTATGACCATCCCATAGATCGGCGAGGGCTTTCGTCACCCGTTGCGCGAAATGATTTGGCAAACCTTCAACGAATTTTTGTTTCCAAATATCCGAGTTTGCATCTGCTCGTTGCATCACCTTGGTGAGAAACATATCTTTGTACCACCGAAACTCTCCTAGAGTTTTGCATTTCATCTTGAGTAAGATAGTGCCAGCCCTGTCCTCAAACGTACTAGGGTCGCCTATGAAGAACTTTGACATGGTGTACACTAGAGTGTATACCGCATCTTGTTTTTCGATGACTTCCGGTTCTGGCTGCGTACCATCGATGTTTGGAGGAACTGCTCTGGTGGTTTGGGTGACATGAATAAGGATGGCATGTCTCTTCTCTGGAGACATGTAGTTGAACCACCAATCTTTGAGTAAACCGGTAAACCCACTGACAAGGATGTCGGCGATCTGCCGATCGGTTTTGCCTTTGGCTTTATAGGCGTTTGAGGCCATCATCATGGTGTTGGCTAGATTTAGAATTAGATGATCGGATAGGCCATCTACATTCCATTCATAAATTTCCGAGCCACTGAATGAAGTGGTGGTCATCATTCCCTTTTCTTCAAAGGCTATATCAGGGAAGGATGGCCTGCTATAAAACAGACGTGGATCCTTTTCCGAGATTGCGGAAATAGCTCTCGAAGTGCCGGGTTTTAATGAATCTGTTTTATTCAGGTATTGTCTTCTGAATTCTTTGATATCACGATCCGAGGGTTCAAATATGACATTGATCCCTTGACTTGTTGAAGGAGAAGCGCGTCTCAGGGTCAACCTTTTCAGCATTTTTTGAATGCTATTGAGAGTGTCCGTGTTATCATCGAGAGTGATATCCGGACTGAGAGTTGATGGCTGGAACAAGGGTTTTGTTCCTGCTGAAGGTCTGGCTCCGAACGAGGAGCTGGCTTTGATGAGTTTGGAATCAGTTTTCGATTCCTTATGCATCTTCCCTTCTATCTTGTCAACTTGCTTGGCAATTGTTGATAGAATTTTGTTGGAGAAGTTGTTTTGATGTTGGATATTCTTGATATCCCGCAGAGAAGGTAGCTCCTTCTCGTCTCTCGTTATTGTCTTGAAAGGAGAAGCAATAACCTTGTCTCCATAAACTGTCTCAATTTCCACTTCCTCAAGTGGTGGATGAGTACTGTGGATCGTACCACGTTTGGTGGTCTTCCAATCAGATCCACTGAGAACATTAATTCCAACTTCCATCCAAGTAAAGAATGGAATGTCTTGCTGGACGTTCTCCATGTATGAATACCACTCAGAGCGTAAGTTACCTCGCTCTTCTTCGGAGTAGTCTTTGAAGAACTTATCTCTCTTCTCCTTGTTTTCCCTAGAGAGGAAATCTTTCTTTAGGAGTTCTTTATCTATAGAGAAGGAGAGAATGACGTTAATCTGGTCAGCCGCCATGCATCGATTCTCCATGTCTGAATGAGTTGGAGAAGTGGCTTGACCAGCATAATGAATTGTAGCATAGGCACGGTCGTAGTCAACCGACTGGACCCTGAGGGATTCGGATCTCGCGATTGATGCTGGGGGCCTATGTACTTGGAGGTGCTTTGGGCACGGATCTCAAGAACTCTTTTGTTCTTGGGAAGGCTTGTGGAGCATCTTCGAACTTCACTTCGACTCTTCCGTCATCGTGTTCAATTATTTGAGTTGGAGTCGGCTCTCTGATTACAGGAGGGCAGACTTGCTTCAAATCCCAGGAGGAATTCCTAGTGATTTGTTCCCAAGTAAGTGTCTTGGGGACGTTGATGGTTGCTCGGCCCATGTTAGCTTCTATGAGCATGGTGGATCCGCTTACCGATTTTCGGAGGGCTCCAGGAGCAACGTTTGTATGCATCAGCTTGTAGCAGATGCGGAAGATTACCACAGCTGAGTGAGTTTCAGCTTGGATATTGAGATTCTTTGTATTGACATCTAACATTAGGGCAGACAGAATGTTAGGGTCTGGTAATGAGAGAGTCAGGTTTGGAAAACAGTTGAAGAAGATCGGACCATTTTCCAGATTGGATTCAACCATCCCGAGGAGGGAGTTGGGTAACGACCCAGTTTTCTATTTCGTTTACCCAGGTGATTTCGGGTCATTATTCGGATGTTCAGATGGGCCGTTAGAGCTGTTTTAACCCTTAGGGATATCTTAGTCTTTTTGCCCCGGTCAGGGTTTTGAGGATTTTCAAGATTTCAGGGCCTTTCCTGCCTTCGTCGAGGTTTGGTGGTTGTTGGTTGCAAGACCCAAGAGGTTTGGGCAAGTTGTTTGGGAGTTTGGAGGTATTTTAGTTATTGGCAAAATTAATGGGTTTTTTTTAGTGCTTCCTTTGGGATTTGAACCCTTGCCCTAAATGGTTTTGAGAGTTTGTAGGAAAAAGAGGTTTATTAGAAAGAAAAGATTGTTTGGGCTGGTTTTCAAAGTGGAAGCTTTGGGAAGGGATTTTAGACCCATTTAAATTAGGAAAAAGGGAAGAAAATCAAGAAAGTCCCTTTCCCCTTGTTTTGCAATCTCTCTCTCTCTCTCTCTCTCTCTCTCTCTCTCTCTCTCTCCTAGCCGACCTCACCAAGAAAACCCAACCCTAGCCGCCCAGCTATGCCCTAGCCGCACCACACCTTAGCCGCATCAGACCGCTCAGTAGAGCACACACCACCCCACGACCACGCCGCACTGAGACGCCCTGCATCGCCCAGCCCAGGCGCGCCCAGACGCCCTGCATCACCCAGCCCAGGTGCGCCCAAACGCGTTGCATCGACAGCTTGTTAGTGGATAGGACAGCTTGTGACTGAATTCTTGCTAGCATGTTTGGCTGTTTGTACATGTTAGTGCCATGCTAGGTTTGTTCTTCCAGCATGCTAGAGATTCCTGCTTTAAGTTCGTAGTACCATGCTAGGATATGTATGATTGATGTCTATTATGTATGTTAGCCAGGAATCTTTCACTCCGTACTCTTAGTTAGTAAAGTAGGGTTTGTCATCATCCAGAGGCTGAGAGTGGACATAACGCACGTTGTCCCCACTGGTCGGGAGTAAAGTGCGCGAAGCATAACGTACATTGCTTTCCCCCGACATCGCCGATGTGGATTTAGCTACCCACATCGGCATAAAGCCTAGTTTGTAGCTCGCTAGAGCGGAACCCCGCCAACGGTGTAAGCCTACCTTGGCGGTTCTTAGCTTCGTGTCGGTGGTTCAGCCGCATGATGAGCACTGAGGGCCTCGCGCTACTGTGATCAGTGACACCGCTTCCGAGTCTTAGGCATGCGTACCTGGCCCGCGTAGTTTGTCCTTAGGCCCCCACATTTATGCCGGTTGCAGCAGCATGCGGTGTGCGTGCACACACGTTAGTTGCCGGTTCGAACAGCTCCCCCGGGCTAATGTCGTGAGTACACCAGTTCCTTCCAGTTTAGAGCCAGACTTCGGGTACTCTCCCGTAAGTCTAGATTGCAGCAAGGGCAAGAGGCCCTTGAGGACATCCTTGGGATCAGTTTTTGAGCTGATCAATGCCCCGAGTGAAAGAGACCTCGGTGATGTCTTGGGATTGGTTAGGATAACCAATCATTAGGCCGGAAGTAGGAGACTTCCGAGGACTCCAGATTTGCCTTATAAGTTCGTTGAGCTAAGATCCGTGTTGATAACTGTTTGCATGTGTACTAGGTTGCTAGATGATTGATTGCATCGTATCGTACCCCGGTTGAGGATTCTTACTGAGTAATTCGTTACTCACCCTTATTTTGTGGTTTTTCCACAGGTAACTTGGAACAGCACCGAGGCGGCTAGCGGAGGTAGCTGGGAGATCATGGATGCTGCTGACACTCTGTCGTGTCTTATTTTGTTTTGTTTTGAATTCAGCATGTACATGGATTTTGGTCTGTAGGGAAAACTTATGTTTTGTACTATTTTTATGTTTTAAGAAAAGTACTGATCAGTCACTGTTTTGTAAATGAATGTTTAGTTTGTTTTAATGTTTTCCACTCTTATGTTTGAAAAGTTTTTCCAGCCGACCCCTGGTTGGGTCATTTTTATGTTTCTCCATTTGCATGCATTGAGGTAAAGGCCTATTTTAGAACCCCATTCGGGTCGGGTCTTTACATTGGCGATCGGGGGGGGGGGGAAGCAAGATACGTTATGCTGGGCACACTTTACTCCCGATCAGTGGGGACAAAGTACGTTATGTCCGCTCTCAGCCTCTGGATGATGACAAACCCTACAACTCTATCTAAGAGTACAGAGTAAAATAAATGATTCCTGGCTAGCAAGCAATGACCGACATCAATCACATTTACCTAGCATGATACTACGAACTTAAAGCAGGAATCATAAGCATGCTGGAAGAACAAACCTAGCATGACACTAACATGTACAATCAGGTAAACATGCTAGCAAGAGATCAATCAAAGCTGCCTATCACTATCATTCTCATAAAGTAAACAAGCATACAAGGCACAATCGTGATAATATTGCAGGGTCCACACAACCACGGTAAGAAATCCTTACCTGGAACAAGCTGAAAAAAAATAATAATCACAAATCAACGAGCGACCCTCGAGCCTCTAATCGAACCCGAACAGCCTAAACATCAAAAAAAGCACCCCAATTAAATCCACAAACAGCAGCCAACAAATCAGGGCCCAACGAAGAAAAGACTCGGGAAATACCATCCGAGAAGCCACAAGGCTCGGACCAACCAACACACAACAGGCAGGCTGGGTGCTGGGCGCTGGGGCGCGGAGGCTGCGCGCGGGCGAGCTGGGGCGAGGCAAGGGCGCGCGGGCTGGCACTGTGTGCGGCTGAGCTCGGGCTGGCTCGGGCTTGGGCGAGCTGGGCGGCCAGGGTTGGGTGAGCTAGGGGCTGGTTCGGGCTGGGGGGTGAGGGCTCGGGGAGAGAGAGAGAAAAGAGAAAAATGGGAATTTTGGGGATTTAGAAAAATAAAAGGGAAAATGGGAAATAAAAAGGAAAATGGGGATTTTCTTATTTCTTTTATTTTATCCTTATCCAATTTTATACAAATTTAAATAAGCCTTAAAATCCTTAAAATCCCATTTCCCGGCTTCCTCCTTCGAGACCCGACTGAAGCGACCTTTTCCAATAAACAAATCTCACTTAAATCAACCTCCCAAATCAATACTAAGGGCCCGGGCTCGAAACCCAAAGGAAACACCCAAACAACCATAACTTTGCCCAAAACCCAAATCACAACCGAACTTCCAAACGAATAGCCCAAACATCTCGGGACTCGCAGCCACCAACAAACAAACCTCGACAAAGGCAGGAGCTGCCTCGAAGCCCTGAAAATCCACAAATCCTTCCCGAGGAGCAAAAAGACCAAAATACCCCTAAGGGTCAAAACAGCTCTAACGGCCCAACCGAACAACTTAATCTGAACCGGAAGCACCTCGAAAACCGGAATAGAAAACTGGGCCGTTACACCTTAGAAGCGAGCTCTGCCCCGTTGTAAGCTTGGGTTTGAGGTTTGGCAGAGCAAGCCCTTCTCGGGCTTTATTCTTATTTGTTGTGCATTCTTAGCTGGCGTTATAGCTGAGCTAGAGTTGAGTGGTTGGCACAGTTGTTCCACGACCTTGGTTGGTCTAGACCTTTGATTCGGATTTCCCTATTTTGTTTTGTTCGCAAGTAGTCGTGCAATGTTGTCTTCCTTGCTACTCGGATTGCCATGAGGGGAATTTTGGTTGATTTCTTGTTTGGCGAGTTTTCTCTTAGGCCAGTTGCTGGTAGGGTTTGCGTTGGGATGTTCGTGGTCAGCCGTTGAGGGGACCCAGTTTGTCGAATTGGCCAGGTTGAGCGAATGACGTGGCCTTGTTATTTAGTGTGGCCATGGCTGAAGTTTCAGCTGGTGTGGGTGGTTTTAGCCATTTGGTGAACCAGGAATGTGCCCCTTGACCTTGGTACGATAATTTCTCTTTAAGATGGCGGTTTATTTGTTTGTCGACTGATGTAGGGTTGAGGTCGTTTGTTAACAGCTGTGAGTGTTCAGGGAAGTTACGTCAATGTCTGGCGTAGTGTTTTGGAGTTTGTGATCAGTCGGCATGTTTGTCGAAAGTATTGCCATGCTGATGCGTTCTAAGTTTGGTAAGCGGAGATAGGTAGGCCTTAGGGTTGTAAGACAGTTTGAGAGTTGGAGCGAGTCGGAGCATGTGGCTTACCGATTTACACTGTCACGTCTCTGTCTTCGGAGCTTAGTGTATATCTAGTTTTGGTAGAGATGGTTGTGGGAGACTCGTTGGCATTTTGGCCTTGAGCCTTTAGGCACCCAAGAGGGTTTGAGTTTCGAAGAAGAACTGGTGTTGTCTTAACTGAGAGTTCAGTTGGTAATTTGGTCGGGCCGTTTATGTCTTTTTCAGTTGTTAAAATTATTGGATGGACTTAAGTAGGATTTTGATGCTTTGTGGATGTGTTTGGGCATGGAGAGATGCAAAAGTAAAATAGGGATTTAATGTTGCAGCAGCTAGGATTCGAGACAGGGTGTGCTAGAGCAAGGCTGTAACGGCCCAGTTTTCTATCCCGGTTATCGAGGAGCTTCCGGTTCAGATTCAGTGGTTCGGTTGGGCCGTTAGAGCTGTTTTGACCCTTAGGGGCATTTTGGTCTTTTGGCTCCCTAGGCAGGATTTGTGGATTTTCAGGGCTTCGAGGCAGCTCCTGCCTTTGTTGAGGCTTGTTTGTTGCTGGCTGCGAGTCCGGGCCCTTAGTGTTAGGCTTTTCGTTTGGGAGTTCGGTTGTGATTTGGGTTTTGGGCAAAGTGATGGTTGTTTGGGTGTTTCCTTTGGGATTCGAGCCCGGGCCCTTAGTGTTGATTTGGGAGGCTGATTTCAGTGAGATTTGTTGTTTGGAAAAGGTTGCTTCAGTCGGGTCTCGAAAGAGGAAGCCTGGATATGGGATTTAAGGATTTTAAGGATTTTTTGGAAAATTGGATTTAAATGGATAAGTTTGAAAATGAGGATAAAATCCCCATTTTTCCCATTTTTCCCCCATTTTTCCTTTTTTCCTTTTCTTTTCCATTTTTTCCTTTTTCTTTTCCCTTTCTCTCTCCTCCAGCCCAAGTAGCCCCTCCCAGCCCCCCTTGGTCGCCCGAGCCCCCCATGGTCGCCCATGCCCGAGCCAGCCCGAGCCCCCCGCCGCCTGGCACTCGCTCGCCCACCCCAGCGCCACTCGCCCGACCAACCGGCGCGCCACGGTGCCAGTGTCGAGTCCCCGCGCCAGATCGCCCAGGCCGAGTGGCGTCGCCTAGGCCCCGCGTCGCCCAGGTCCGTGCCGCCCTGCCCTGTTCCGAGTCGTGTGCCTTGCAGCTCGCCGTGCCGTGCCAGCCCGAGCGTCCCGAGCCGTAGCGTCGCGTCGCCTCGCGCGCGCGCCCCTGTGCTTGCCGAGCTCGCGCCCTATCCCTTGTGCCGAGCCGCACCGCGCGCCCTCGCCTCGCCCCAGCTGGCCCGCGCGCAGCTCCGCGCCCCAGCGCACCTGCGCGCCCCTGCGCCCGTGTCTCCGCCCCAGCGCGCCCAGTGCCTGCGCCCAGCCAGCCCAGCCTCTGCCGACAGCCTGCTTGTTGTGTGTTGGCTTGGCCCGAGCCTTGTGGCTTCTCGGATGGTATTTCCCGAGTCTTTTCTTCGTTGGGCCCGGATTTATTGGCTACTAGTTATGGATTTATTGGGCTGTTTTATGTATTTGATTAGGGTACTTTATTTGATGTATAGGCTGTTCGGGCTCGATTAGAGGCTTGAGGATCGTTCGTTGATTTATTATTATTATTGTTTTCTGCTTGTTCCAGGTAAGGATTTCTTACCGTGGTTGTGTGGACCCTGCGATATTATCACGATATGCCTTGTATGCTTGTTTGCTGTTATGAGCATGTTAGAGATAGAGCAGTTTGATTGATCTCTTGCTAGCATGTTTGCTTGATTTTACATGTTAGTGCCATGTTAGGTTTGTTCTGCCAGCATGCTTATGATTTCTGCTTAAGTTGTAGTATCATGCTAGGTAATTGTGATTGATGTCGGTCATTGCTTGCTAGCCAGGAATCATTTATTTGCTCTGTACTCTTAGATAGAGTTATAGGGTTTGTCATCATCCAGAGGCTGAGCCGACATAACGTACTTTGTGCCCACTGATCGGGAGTAAAGTGTGCGCAGCATAACGTATCTTGCTTCCCCCCCCCCCCCGACCCGCCGGTTGTGGAGTTAGCTACCTACTTCGGCATAAGCCTAGTTTGTAGCCTGCTAGAGCGGAACCCTGCCATCGGTGTAAGCCTGCCCTGGCCTGTTCTTAGCTTCAGGTCGGTGGATCATGCTGCATAGATGAGCGCCGAGGGCCTCGCGCTACTGTGATCAGTGACACCGCTTCCGAGTCAAAGGCATGCGTACCTGGCCCGCGTAGTTTGCTCTTAGGCCCCGGCATTTATGCCGGTTGTAGAGAGCATGCGGTGTGCGCGCACACGCGTTAGTTGCCGGTTCGGAGAGCTCCCCCGGGCTAATGTCGTGAGTACACCATTCCTTCCGTTAGAGCCTGACTTCGGGTACTCTCCCGTAAGTCCAGTTTACTGCAAGGGCAAGGAGGCCCTTGAGGACATTCTAGGGATCAGTGTATTCCCCCCGAGTGACAGATACCTCGGTGACGTTCAGGATTGGTCAGTGTATCCAATCTATTAGGCAGAAAGAAAGAGACTTCTGATGGCTCCAGATCTTGTTTTATGAGCTCGTTGAGCTATGATCTGTGTTGATAGCTGTTTGCTTGCATGTTGAGGTGCTAGATGTCTGATGTATTGTATTGTACCCCGGTTGGGGATTCTTACTGAGTATGTTTATACTCACCCTTATTTATCTTTCAGGTAACTTGGGACAACACCAGGAGGGCTAGCGGAGGGAGCTGATTGATCATGGGGAGCCGCCGGCACTCTGTCATTTATTATTGCATTGTTATTCAGCATGTAGATGGACAGGAGTCCTAGGGGAACATTGTTTAAAAAGTTGTTTAAATTGGATTGTATGTTTTTATAAACACTGGCCAGGATGTTTTACTTCGTTGGATGTTTAAATGTAAATTGATGGTTATGTTTTATGGGTTCCCCCTTCTCATATGTTTTGAAAGGTTTTTAAATATGAGCACTAAACCGCTTGTTATCATATTTAACTTGCATGCTGAGTGAGAACCCCGGTTTAGGACCATGTTTTGGGTCGGGTTCGTCACAAGGGCCTTGTCAGTTGAGCCACCAAGTGATCTTGTTACTCTTTCTGCGGCATATTTTAGTTAGCCTTGAGTTCTTGGGGTTTTGGTGCATTTGATTAAAAGAATGGGAAATTAGGGTTATTGGGTTGTCTTCTCCAAATCACAATGGCCGCCCAAGATTTCCCCCCCGAGCAGCTCCTCCTGTAAGAACCCGACCCAAAATACGGTCCTAAACCTAGGTTCTCACTCAGCATGCAAGTTAAATCTTTCACCGAGCGGTTTAGTGCTCATATTTAAAACCTTTCAAAACATTTAGAACGGGGAATGCTTAAAACATAATCAACAATTTTGTTTAAGAAAAACCAACGAAGTAAAACAAGCTTTGCCAAGATATAAAAACATTCAAAATGCAGTTCAAACAACTTATAATAATGTTTCCCTAGGACTCTGTCCCATCTACATGCCGAACAAATATGCAAACAATAAAGACAGAGTGCCGGCAGCTCCCATGATCAATCGGCTCCCTCCGCTAGCCGTCCCGGTCTTTGTCCCCAAGTTACCCGTGGAAAACCACGAGAAATAAGGGTGAGTATAAACATACTCAGAAGAATCCCCAACCGGGTACAATACGATACATCAATCATCCGCACCCTAGTATACATGCAAACGAGTTACCAACACAGATCATAGCTCAACGAGCTTACAAGGCAGAATCTGGAATCCTCGGAAGTCTCCTTCTTCCGGCCTAATGATTGGCTCTCATAACCAATCCCGGGACATCTCCGAGGGTCTTTCTCCCTCGGCCAATTGATCAGCTCAAAAACCGATCCCAAAGATGTCCGACACCCTCGAGGGTCTTTCTCCCTCGACCATATGATCAGCTCAAAAGCCAATCCCAATGGGTGTCCTCAAGGGCCTCTTACCCTCGCTAATAAATCTGGACTATCGGGAGAGTACCCGAAGTCTGGCTCTAAATTGGAAGGAACTGGTGTACTCACGAACATTAGCCCGGGGGAGCTCTCCGAACCGGCGACTAACGCGTGTGCGCGCACACCGCATGCTGCTGCAACCGGCGTAAATGTGGGGGCCTAAGTACAAACTACGCGGGCCAGGTACGCATGCCTAAGACTCGGAAATGGTGTCACTGAACACAGTAGTGCGAGGCCCTCGGCACTCATCTGTGCGGCTGTACCACCGACTGGCTAAGAACAGCCAAGGCGTGCTTGCACCGCTGGCGTGGTTCCGCTCTAGCGAGCTACAAACTAGGCTTATGCCGATGTGGTAGCTAAATCCACATCGGCCGCCGGGGGGAAGCAATGTACGTTATGCTTCGCTCTACTCCCGACCGGTGGGGACAAGGTACGTTATGTCCGCTCTCGACCTCTAGATGATGATGACAGCCCTAACACACTAGCTAGAGTATAGAGTAAACGATTCCTGGCTAAACATACATAATCATCATCAATCATACATAACCTAGCATGATACTACGAACTTAAAGCAGGAATCTCAAGCATGCTGGAAGAACAATCCTAGCATGGCACTAACATGTACAAACAGGCAAACATGCTAGCAAGAATGCAATCACAAGCTGTCATATCCACTAATCATGTTCATAGAAGTAAACATGCATATAAGGCACAATCAAGAAAGCATCGCAGGTCCACACAACCACGGTAAGGAATCCTTACACGAAACGCAGCGAAATAACCTTCACAATCAAATAATGACCCTCGAGCTTTAAAGCAAAACCGAGCAACCTAAGCATTTTAAAAGCATCCTAAATAAATATACAGCAACAACAGCCTTAAAAATCTAAAAGGGATAGGTTCGGGAATTACCAACCGAGAAGGCACGGGTCTCGGCAAAGAAGGGATTTTTTGGCGCTGCTGGTGCGGTAGGGCGTTAGCGCTTAGGCGCTGGCGCTGGCTGGGCGCTAATGGGCGCTTGGCTGGGCTGGCCGCGGCAGGGGAGGACGGCGCTGGCGCTGGCCAGCGCTGTATCGCGACAGGCGCAGCGCAGCGCGCAGCATTGCGACGCGACGAAGCGGCACGCACGCAGGCGACGGTCTCTGAAGCGCGGCGCGGCGAGCGGCGACGCGCGGCGCGCGTGCGGGCGGCTCTGGTCGCGAGGCGGCGCGGCAGTGCGTCTGGGCGACCCGATGCAGGTCGGTCTGCGCGCGCTGGGCACTGGTCGCGGGCGGGGCTGGCTACTACTGTGCGCTGGGCCGAGTAGGGCTGAGCGGGGTGCGGGTAGGGCGGCTAGGGTTTCTTGGTGAGGGGCTCGGCAAGGAGAGAGAGAGAGAGAGAGAGAGAGAGAGATTTTTTTCCAATACAAGGGGAATAGGATTTTCTTTTCCTTTTCCTAATTTAAATGAGTCAAAAATCCCTTCCCAAGGCTTTCTCTTGCGGGTCCCGCTAAAGAAATTCTTTTCTTTTAACTAAATCTTCTTTTTCTAAAAACTCCAATTTCACCATTAGGGCAAGGGTTCAAATCTCAATGGGACCAATTAAATTCCAATTAATTTTGCTATCAACCTAATGACTCCGAACTTCTAATCAACTAACCCAAACTCCTTGGGTCTTGCAACCAACATTAATCAAGTCTCAACAAAGGGCCGAAATGACCTCAAGCCCACGAAAATCCTCAACCTCTCGACCGGGGAGCAAAATACCAAAATACCCTTAAAAAGGTTAAAGCTCTAACGGCCCATCCGAACATCCGCATAATGTCCCGAAAACTCTGGGAAACCGAAATAGAAAACCGGGCCGTTACAATACTCCCTCATTTTAAGACTTTCGTCCTCGAAAGTCCTAAGACGAAAACAACTCTATGAAACTCCACTGATTCTTAACCAACCAAGCTCCTGATTAAGACAACAAAAATCTTTCTTTGAAACCGAACCCTCTTGGGTTCCCAAAGGCTCCAAGCCCAACAGACACCGAGTCTGCCACGAACTATCTCAACCAAAACTGAACTAACACTGAGCTTCGAAGAAAACATGCGATAACTAGTCGGTGAGCCACATCCTCTGATTCGCGAAGAACTCTCTCAAACGGTCTTACGACTCTAGGGCTCACTTATCCTTGCTAACCCAACTCGGACGCCTCTCTCTGGCGCTACTCTCAGCAAACTCGTGGACGGGTCACAGGCTCTAAAACTCTACGCCACGCTCCGGCGTAACTACTCTGAATGCTCATAGCTGTTATCAAACAGCCTCGACCCTTCACCATGCTGACCGAACAACTGAACCTCCCAGGATTCATAAACTAAACGGCCTACTCATACTTCGCAAGAGATCTGCGAACCCCACTGGTTGCCTACAATCCTTAACGAAATCCAATTCGAACCACCAACTGGTGACTGATCCCTAGGCAACCTTCTCCAACTAGCATGCGTCCACAACAATAAAGCAACCATCTTACGAGAAATCGAAGCACCAAAGCCAAGGGGCACTTTTCTGGTTCACCAAGCGGCTACCACCACTCACACTAGCTGAAACTTGGCTTTTCGCCACCCCTGAACGACAAGGTCCAGGAACAGGCTCCACTCAGCCAAACTAATAAACCGGAGCCCCTCATCGGCCGACAACAAACTTTCCAATGCAATCCGATCAGCCACTGGCCTAGGTGAACATCGCCAGACAGGAAAACAAACAACATTCCTCTCACGGAAACCTCGAGCAGCAAAGAATAAAACATCACGCGGCTACTAGCAACACAATAGCTGGAGGATAACAACTCAAAGGTTTTACCAACCAATGCCACGGCACCACCGTACAACCCACTCAATCGTGACTCATTTAAAACGCCAATCGCGAAGGCACATCAACTAGGGACGAAACCCAAGAAGGGCTTGCTCTGCGGAAACTCAACTCAAGTCTTACAACGAGCGAACCTCGTCTCCAAACTGCCACTCAACTCTTAAGTCCATCTGGCTGCTCTATGGACTTCCTCCTTTTAAGCTTAGACCCATCTCAACTTCCAAATTAGGAACTTCACACACGAAACAGTACGAGGGATAAAGATAGCGTCGACCTCAAGCTGGCGGATCAAGAACAATACGAGTCAGCAAGACTACCTCAAAAGTTAAAACTCTAGACCTGCATCCACGGTGCAGCTCAACCACCAAAGAACTAAGGGGGGTCTACAAGCTCCAAAGATCCAACAACCATCCGCCAACAACTCAAGCCCTGGAACTGGCTGGCTTTCGCCCTCGCGGGAACAAACAACTTTCCGCTTGCTAACAAACAGACGCAGGGACACTCTCTCTAGGCTGACCGCTGCGCTACTCTGATCAACTACACAACTCAGGAGCTAAGCTAACTCCTCCTCTACAGGAACGATTTCCTAGCAAGCGGACTTCCAAAGGACAGTGAATTTCACACACGCTCGCTGTCTTGCTCAAACTCAACAGTAACAACCACCAACTCTTCTCGGAAGAAACATCCAAGGGTTCCTCAATCGCTTGAACCACCAACTAAGCACTAGCGGTACTTACTCAACCGGCCGAGGGGAGGCCAACTCCCAAAACTACCTGACTAGGAACAAGTCCTCAGGGCGACGCCAGCTTGGTCGAACCAAGCTAGCCCTAGAAAACAGCAAAGGAACCAAACCTTGGCCAACGCCAAGCACCACCTTGCTAAGAATTCTAAAAACCAACGCGGAGGTTGTAAGAACCCGACCCAAAACATGGTCCTAAACCTGGGTTCTCACTCAGCATGCAAGTTAAATATGATAACAAGCGGTTTAGAGCTCATATTTAAAAACCTTTCAAAACATATGAGAAGGGGGAGCCCTTAAAACATAACCAACAATTTTCATTTAAAACAATCCAACAAAGTAAAACAACCTGGCCAGTGTTTAATAAAATGTACAATACAATTTAAGCAACGTTTTAAACAATGTTCCCCTAGGACTCCTGTCCATCTACATGCTGAATAAACAATGCAATAATAAAAGACAGAGTGCCGGCGGTTCCCCATGATCAATCGGCTCCTCAGCTAGCCCTCCCGGTGTTGTCCCAAGTTACCCGAAAGATAAATAAGGGTGAGTATAAACATACTCAGTAAGAATCCCCAACCGGGGTACAATACGATACATCAGTCATCTAGCACCTCAATAAGCAAGCAAACAGCTATCAACACAGATCATAGCTCAACGAGCTCATAACACAAGATCTGGAAACATCGGAAGTCTCATACTTCCGGAATCATCGGAAGTCTCCTACTTCCGGCCTAATGATTGGTTCTCATAACCAATCCCGGGACATCTCCGAAGGTCTTTCTCCCTCGGCCAATTGATCAGCTCAAAAACCGATCCCAAGATGTCCGACACCCTCGAGGGTCTTTCTCCCTCGACCAATTAATTTGCTCAAAGGCCAATCCCAATGGGTGTCCTCAAGGGCCTCTTACCCTCGCTAACAATCTGGACTATCGGGAGAGTACCCGCATGCGGCTCTAAACTGGAAGGAACTGTGTACTCACGAACATTAGCCCGGGAGCTCTCCGCCAACGCTACTAACGCGCGTGTGCGCGCGACACCGCATGCTCTTCTCGCAACCGGCGTAAATGCGGGGGCCTAAGGGCAAACTACGCGGGCCAGTACGCATGCCTAAGACTCGGAACGGTGTCACTCGAACACGAGGTGCGAGGCCCTCGGCACTCATCTGTGCGGCTGTACCACCGACCGGCTAAGAACCGGCCAAGGCGGGCTTGCACCGTTGGCGGTGTTCCGCTCTAGCGGGCTACAAACTAGGCTTATGCCGATGTAGTAGCTAAATCCACATCGGTGCCGGGGAAGCAATGTACGTTATGCTTCGCTCTACTCCCGACCGGTGGGGACAAAGTGCGTTATGTCCGCTCTCGGCCTCGGATGATGACAAACCCTACTACTCTATCCAAGAATACCGAGTAAATCAATGATTCCTCGGCTAGCAAGCAATGACCGACATCAATCACGTTTACCTAGCATGATACTACAACTTAAACAGAATCACAAGCATGCTTTGGAAGAACAAACCTAGCATGGCACTAACATGTAAAATCAACAAACATGCTAGCAAGAGATCAAACAAAGCTGCCTATCGCTATCATGCTCATAACAATCAGCAAACATACAAGGCACAATCGAGACATATCGCAGGGTCCACACAACCACGGTAAGAAATCCTTACCTGGGACAAGCAGAAAATAATCATAACTCAACCAAGCGATCCTCGAGCCTCTAATCGAACCCAAACAACCTAAACATAAAATAAAGCAGCCCAAATCAAATACATAATACAGCCCAAATAAATCCCTAAACAGCAGCCAACACATCGGGGCCCAACGAAGAAAAGACTCGGGAAATACCATCCGAGAAGCCACAAGGCTCGGGCCAACCAAAGACACAACAGTGCGGTGGGCGCAGAAGAGCAGCTGGCTGGGCGCTGGGCACAGGCGCTGGGCACAGGGGCGCAAGGCAGGGGCGCTGGCGCAGGCACGGGCGCGCTGGGGCGAAGCAAAGGCGCACGGGCGCGGGCTCGAGCTCGGCTGGGCGACGACACACGGCGCGGCTTGACAGAGGACGGCGCACGGGCGCGCGCACGAGGTGACGCGACGCGACGGGCTCGGGGGCACTCGGGAAGGCACGACGACCTACAGGGGCGAGCGACTCGGCACGGAGACGGCCTGGGCGATGCCGATCTGGGCTCGGCGCGACCAAGGCGAGGGCGATGCGATCTGGACTCGGCGCGACCAAGGCGACACGAAGATGGCCTGGGCGATGCAGATCTGGGCTCGGCGCAACTAGGGCGAGGGCGACGCGATCAGGCGCTGGGGTGGCTCGGCACGGCGCGGCATGGGTGACCTGGGCGGCCTGGAGCGAGGGCGCGGCTTAGGGCCGGGCGATGCAACGCATCTCGGGCGCACTGGCCGGGCGATGCAGGCGCCCGTGCGGCGTCTGTGGGCGGCGGCTGGCGGGCGAGAGCTATCTTTGATGCGCTGCTGTGGTGCGCTGTGGTGTGGTGCGGTGGCTAGGGGAGAGAGAGAGAGAGAGAGAGAGAGAGAGAGAGAGAGAGAGAGAGAGAGAGAGAGAGATTGCAAAACAAGGGGAAAGGGACTTTCTTGATTTTTCTTCCCTTTTTCCTAATTTAAACAAGCCTTAAAGTCCTTGAATCCCAATTCCCGGCTTCCTCCTTCGAGACCCGGCTGAAGCAACCTTTTCCAAACAATAACTCTCACTAAAACAAACTCCCAAATCATCTCTAAGGGCCTGGGCTCGAATCCCAAAGGAAACACCCAAACAACGATCACTTTGCCCAAAACCCAAAACACAACCGAACTCCCAAACGAGTACCCCAAACATCTCGGGACTCGCAGCCATCAACATACAAGCCTCAACAAAGGCAGGAGCTGCCTCGAAGCCCTGAAAATCCACAAATCCTGCCCGGGGAGGAAAAAGACCAAAATACCCCTAAGGGTCAAAACAGCTCTAACGGCCCAACCGAACCACTGAATCTGAACCGGAAGCACCTCGAGAACTGGAATAGAAAACTGGGCCGTTACAGAGGTTCTAAGAACAACTCTAGCTTGTCAACCGTCTACAAGCATCCAGCAACTCAACCGAGGAACACTGCCTGGGTCTGACCGAGCTCTGGTGAGGCTCTCCACAACTTAGGGTTCCTCCGATCACCCTCCAACTCATACTGTCGACAAACGGTCTAACAGACATCTGGCTACACGAGCACAACTCCCTTCAGCATCTCAACTATGCTAGCCAAAAGCTCTTCCTTGCCACACCTGAAGCGAGCATGGGGCGTTGCTCCACAAAATCCAGAATGCGCCTTACCACACCTGATGCAATGAGCCTGCTGACGATCCAGAGCTCTGACCTACGGTCGGCGCTGATCGCGATCCCTAGACTGGCCCTGTCGGCGAGTCTGCTAAACACCAGAGTGGGAACTACCGGAAGACCCAATCTTCCTTTTGCTCAAAGCATCAGCCACATCGTAGCATCTACCCAGGGTAAGGGTCCGAACGACACTCTCTTAGCCGTGACGGCCAGCAACTCCGCGATTTTGCTACCATCGCCCTGGATCAGTTCCAACTGAACTCCAACCATCGATCAACAAGAAATGCCTCTACCTGTGTCAAGGGCCAACTAGCATAACTTGCCTACGCAACAACCAAGCTACCGCACGCGGTAACCTCTCAACCCAAGTTAGGGCACTTTCCAAGAACTAAAGTCCTAACTCCACGTAATCGAGCACTTTGGTTTCACAACCCAAAACCCCTCGTGGTTCTTGAAAAATCCACCACGAACGAGCTACACAAAAGTACACCGGCGTGCATACTCCAACTTGGTTCCTTAAGATCCAAACCAACAAGTACTCTCACACAAGGCAACTTTTGCCTCCCAAAAGAGCCACAACTAGCAAAGGAGCAACAAGAGTTCAAACCACTCAGGGTCAACTCACCACGAAAAGCTACATTGGTCAACTCACTCTTACAAGAGCATAACCACACCAAGCTGACATCCCTCATACCAATGTGCCCACTAAATGCTCCGCTCAACCATCCAACTCATGGCTCTAACACTGGATCAACCACGCATCCTCGAAGCCAACTCTACCCTTATTAGGGTAACTCCAAGGCTAATCGAAACACACTACCGCCAAGCTGGCTCACAAGCTCACACACAAGCGCGAGAACTCAGACGCGCTAGCCCTCACCAACCTACAACATCCTTTGTACCCAACTCTCGGTGACCCAGAAAAGCTCCTACTTTTCCCTCAAACGACCTCACACTTGTAGTTCCCTGACTACCACCGAGCTAGATCTCTTAAGCAATCCAAACAGATGCAACTTCAGAAAAATGGGTACAAGGCTAGTGGGGATGCTATACTCCGAGCGGGTATGGAACCACTTGCACCAAAAGTGCCAACTGGCCTGAAACTAGGCCTAGTTCCAAAGCTTGGTTCCAACAGGCACTACATCCTTTACAACACAAACATCCCTTTACGGGCTTTAAGCCCCTCTGAGGGTAGGGAAGGTCACACTCCAGGTGACAGGGCGATGGAGCTCAACACAAGAATCTCAACACTCTAGTAGACTAGTCTCTGACATCACGTCTAACAAACAAGCCAAGGCCCACTCCTGCATCCCACTCGATGCTCAACGAATACTCAGGCCAACCCTCGGGTGGCAGCACCTAGCTCCACACCTGGAACATGCTAACAGAAGGTGCTTCTCTCTAATAGCCAGCTGAAAACCACGGACGGATTAAGTCCTGACAAGCAAACTCCACACTACCCCTCGCTACGAGGGTACTCAAAGAACCGGGCGCAAAACGTCTGCAGGCTTGCAGGAGGACAAGATGTCTCTACATCTTCCTCAAAAGCTACTAACTTGGAAGCTTGCCAATCGACCGGGTGGCTGGTGGAGACTCTGCTGGTCCGCCTCTCACAGGGGACTTCCACCACCACACTTCTTTGCATAAAACAACACCGAGAATGGCGCGCCTCGACCTCTAAACATCCGGTCATCGGCCTCTAGACACCGAGTCATCCCAACACTTGGATGATAAACTCGAACACAGGCAACCACCTTGCTTGCTAGCGATGGGTCTCAAAACATCCAGCTCTCTACAGGCTTCCACTTGCCAAACTCGGCGGCTCGATCAACGCCAACTAACTTATCAAAGATAACTGCCGATCGAGCCCTCCCGGGAACCTCCGGGGCTCTTTGGAGCTACAAGGAGGGTGTCTCCTAAATAAACTCTACCAGGTGGACTATCTATGCCCAAGACTCCTCACTACGCGCTACAAAAATGCGCACTGGTCTCCACTCTCTGTTAGCTAAAAGACACGCCATCAACTCCTCATGGTGGAGCACACTCTGCTCAAGGAGTCTCACTGAGGCGTGCTAGCCTCAACCCCCCCTACTCTTGGCAACTCATCTGCCAGGGCCAAAGGTGGCCTACGGGTCTAGACAACCCTAGACGTGGTCTCATGATCAACATGAACAGTCCAACTCCTCGGTTGGAAATACCAACGTCCCTGCTCCTCTAAGTGCAATCAACATACTAGCGATCTACACAGAGCATAAAAGCTAGCCCATCTTTGGCTCTCACTTTGCCAAACAAGGGTAACACATGTATACTAGATGCGATGTTGTAAAATAAAACCCTTAGCTTAATGAACTCGAGACAAACTGACGGCCGCGAGTCTTGATGATCATGGGGGCAACAACCTGCAAAGCAGGTTAGTCTACAGAATCTATGACTCTGTGCTCTGATACCAACTGTAAGAACCCGACCCAAAATACGGTCCTAAACCTAGGTTCTCACTCAGCATGCAAGTTAAATATTTCACCGAGCGGTTTAGTGCTCATATTTAAAACCTTTCAAAACATTTAGAACGGGGAATGCTTAAAACATAATCAACAATTTTGTTTAAGAAAAACCAACGAAGTAAAACAAGCTGGCCAAGATATAAAAACATTCAAAACAGTTCAAACAACTTATAATAATGTTTCCCCTAGGACTCTGTCCATCTACATGCTTGAACAAATATGCAAACAATAAAGACAGTCTGCCGGCTCCCCCATGATCAATCGGCTCCCTCCGCTTAGCCGTCCGGTCTTTGTCCCAAGTTACACGGTGGAAAACCACGAAATAAAGGGTGAGTATAAACATACTCGGTAAAGAATCCCCAACCGGGGTACAATACGATACATCAATCATCTGGCACCCTAGTATACATGCAAACAGTTACCAACACAGATCATAGCTCAACGAGCTTAAAAGGTAGAATCTGGAATCCTCGGAAGTCTCCTTCTTCCGGCCAATTGATCAGCTCAAAAACCGATCCCAAAGATGTCCGACACCCTCGAGGGTCTTTCTCCCTCGACCATATGATCAGCTCAAAAGCCAATCCCAATGGGTGTCCTCAAGGGCCTCTTACCCTCGCTAATAAATCTGGACTATCGGGAGAGTACCCGAAGTCTGGCTCTAAGCTGGAAGGAACTGGTGTACTCACGAACATTAGCCCGGGGAGCTCTCGAACCGGCGACTAATGCGTGTCTTGCGCACACCGCATCATGCTTCTGCAACGGCGTAAATGTGGGGGCCTAAGTACAAACTACGCGGGCCAGTGCACGCATGCCTAAGACTCGGAAATGGTGTCACTTGAACACGAGAGGGTGCGAGGCCCTCGGCACTCATCATGCGGCACTGTACCACCGACACGAAGCTAAGAACAGCCAAGGCGGGCTTGCACCGCTGGCGGTTCCGCTCTAGCGGGCTACAAACTAGGCTTATGCCGATGTGGTAGCTAAATCCACATCGGCATGCCGGGGGAAGCAATGTACGTTATGCTTCGCTCTACTCCCAACCCGGTGGGGACAAGGTACGTTATGTCCGCTCTCGGCCTCTAGATGATGACAAAATTTCTAACACACTAGCTAGAGTATAGAGTAAACGATTCTGGCTAAACATACATAATCATCATCAATCATACATAACCTAGCATGATACTACGAACTTAAAGCGGAATCTCAAGCATGCCGAAGAACAATCCTAGCATGGCACTAACATGTACAAACAGGCAAACATGCTAGCAAGAATGCAATCACAAAGTTGTCATATCCACTAATCATATTCATAGAAGTAAAGATGCATATAAGGCACAATCAAGAAAGCATCGCGAGTCCACACAACCACGGTAAGGAATCCTTACCGAAAACAGCGAAATAACCTTCACAATCAAATAATGACCCTCGAGCTTTAAAGCAAAACCGAGCAACCTAAGCATTTTAAAAGCATCCTAAATAACTATCAAAGAAGCCAAGACTTAAAAATCTAAAAGGGATAGGTTCGGGAATTACCAACCGAGAAGGCACGGGTCTCGGCAATGAGGCGATTTTGGCGCCTTTGGTGCGGCTCAGGGCGCTGGCCGGGCGCTAACGGGCGCTGGCTGGGCGCCGGCTGGCGCGGCAGGGACGGGCGCTGGCGCTGGCCGCGAGCAGCAGCGCGACAGGCGCAGCGCTGTGAGCAGCGGACGCGGACGAAGCGCACGGCACGCAGACGTGGACGGTCTTTGGCGCGCGCGCGAAGCGGCGACGACACGGCGCGCGCGCGTGCGGAGGAGGCTTAGTGCGGGACGGCGCGCGTAGCGTCTGGGCGACCCGATCTGGTCGGTGTGGCGCGCGCTGGCGCGACTGGTGCGCGAGCGGCTGGCTGTCGTGCGCGCGCGGCTGAGGCTTGGCGGCCTGCGTGCGCTGTGCGCTGGCACTTCTCTGGTGAATTTTGCTAGTGCGCTGGTGCGCCGAGCAGGCATGTGAGGGGGTGCGCGGTAGGCGGCTAGGGTTTCTTGGTGAGGGGCTCTGGCAAGGAGAGAGAGAGAGAGAGAGAGAGAGAGAGAGAGATTTTTCCAAAACAAGGGGAATAGGATTTT
The DNA here is from genome assembly GCA_036507275.1 of Sicyos edulis. Lineage (NCBI taxonomy): Eukaryota > Viridiplantae > Streptophyta > Magnoliopsida > Cucurbitales > Cucurbitaceae > Sicyos > Sicyos edulis. Next base: position 26,531,891 of record CM071851.1, on the reverse strand, counting down.
CTTTTCCTTTTCCTAATTTAAATGAGTCAAAAATCCCTTCCCAAGGCTTTCTCTTACGGGTCCCGGCTAAAGAAATTCTGTTCTTTTTAACTAAATCTTCTTTTTCTAAAAACTCCAATTTCACCATTAGGGCAAGTGTTCAAATCTCAATGGGACCAATTAAATTCCAATTAATTTTGCTATCAACCGGAATGACTCCGAACTTCTAATCAACTAACCCAAACTCCTTAGGTCTTGCAACCAACATTAATCAAGTCTCAACAAAGGCCGAAATGACCCTGAAGCCATGAAAATCCTCAACCTCTGACCGGGGAGCAAAATACCAAAATACCCTTAAAGGTTAAAAAGCTCTAACGGCCCATCCGAACATCCGCATAATGTCCCGAAAACTCCTGGGAAACCGAAATAGAAAACTGGGCCGTTACACCTCCATCGTTCGTCATCCTCGCCACCGAGCGCGACCCGCCCAGCCGGCGCCGCCAACTCGCCCATCACCCGGCCCGAGCACCATCGCCCGGTCGAGCGACCTGCGTCGCCAGAAGACTTGCCATCGCGCCCCAGACATCGTCGCACCAGCCTGGCGTGCCCAGATTGCCCAGCCGAGCTCGTGCTGCAGACGATCGCATGGCAGGGCCAGCGCCGTCGGCGTCGGCCGCGTCCAAAGACGCCGCACGCCAGCCGCGCGCGCCGTGTGGCGTTCTAGCGCGTCCGCGTCGCCAGCGCCCACTCGCTCGCCCGAGTCCAGCTTGTCTGCGCCCATGTGCCTGCGCCAGCCAGCCCGTCCGTCAGCGCCCAGCGCGCAGCCCCTGTCGCCCATCTGCGACCATCAGCGCCCAGCAGCAGCCCCGCACGTGCAGCCTGTCCGTCCGAGCGTCAGCCGTGCGCGTGAGTTGCTCCCGAGCTGATCCCTGTTTATTTTATTATATTTAGGAATATGGATTGTATTAATTATTATGCTTGTTAGGTTCTCATTAGCTAGCTCGGGATCGGTCGCAGCTTAGGATTCTTGTGTGTAGTTGCCTTCCGACCAGGTAAGGGTTTCTTACCGAGGTTGTGTGGACCCTGCGAATAATTGATAGCATGCCATATCTTGTGATTGTATGAAATTTTAGTGGATAGGTTACATGTTTTCTCTTGCTTACAGGTTTGTGTTGTACTGATGTTTCTGTTATATTAGTTACAGGCTAGGGTCTTTTATCTTGGCATATTCTTGTTCCTGTTATATTCTGATAGTTCCATTTTAGTGCTAGGCGGGTGATCCATAATGTAGGTCGAGTCCCCGAGGGGCACCTGCATTCTCCCTTGTGTGTAAGCCCCGATGGGCATCATAAAGTGCTAGAGAGTGTAAGACCCGATGGGCATCTCAAATGATCCTAGGCGGAGTAAGACCCGATGGGCATCCTAGATGTGTAAGACCCGTTGGGCAAAGATTGATAGCTAGAGGTGTAAAACCCGATGGGCATCCGTATGTGTAAGACCCATGCGACCTGGGTTTTTCATCCCGGTCTTCCGTATGCCCTAGGGGTATTTTGGTAATTTGGTCGGCCGTCGAGTCGTTTGTGTCTTTTCGATTACTAAAATTATTGGATGGTTTTGTAGTTTTTGGAGGGGTTTGAGGTTTGGTTTGAGCAAGGTTTGATGCAAAAGTAAAAATAAAGGAAATTGTCTTTGCAGTGGGGTTTGAACCCGGTCTCTGGGAAGCTTGTAGAGAGGTGTGCCAATTGAGCCATTAGGTGCTCTTGTTGCTCTTTCTGCATCACTTCTTAGTTAACCTTGGATTTTGGAGTTTTGGTGCATTTGGTTAAATGAAATAGAATTAGGTTATTCCATCTTCTTCTCCAAAACACCTCTTGGCCGCCCAAGCTCTCCATCTCCATAGCCTTGCCGATTCTTCACCCTTGCATCTCCTTGGGTTCGATCATCATCATTCCGGTAGGTATTGATCTTCTTCTTCTTCTTCTCATCCGTTTGGTGTGCGTTTGGCCAAGTGAAAAGAGGTGTGTTGTGTGTGTTGTGTTGATTGCGGCCCGGTAGAGTGTAGCCGAGCCAAGAAGATCGCGCTTCGTCGCCGCGACGTCCAGCCGATCGCTCGCGCGCCCAGAATCTGTCCCAGCCCAGCCTTGCCGCTCGCCCAAAGAAGACAGATCGCCCGCTGCCGCCGACGCCCGAGATCTGTCCCAGCGGCCTTGCCGTTCGCCCGCCCAAAGACAGACGCCCGCAGCCGCGCCACGCCCGTCGCCGATCGCTTCGCACGCCAGATCTGTTCCAACAGCCTTGCCGTTCGCCCGCCAAAGAAGACAGGTCGGCCTGCAGCCGCCGCGCCACGTCCGCCCGTCGCTTCGCCGCGCCAGAGGTCTCGCCCAGCGCCGCGCGTCGGCCCAGCCCGCGTCGCGCCCATCGCGCGCCCTCGCCGTGTCCGCTTGCCGAATCTGCTCGCCGCGCGCGCCTTCGCCCGAGCGTTACGCCGCGCGCGCGTCCTCGCTGAAGCCGCTCGCCGTGTCCGCATCGCACGCCAGCGCCAGCGCGCCTTGACGCCCGACGCTTCGCCGCGCTGCCGCCAGACGCTTCGCCGCCAGCAAGTCGTCTGCGTCTGCGCCGTGCAGCGGCCAGTAGCCAGCGTCCTTGCTGCGTGCCAGCTTCGCCAGCCCCCAAGCTCGTGTCGTCGCGCCGCGTGAGTTCCGGAGCCGAGCTTGTTTGTTACATTTGTTGTTTAGATATTTTAGATCACGATTATTGTTGGTTTGCTAGGTTCCCGCTCGCTAGTTCGGGTTTGTTCCATGACTTAGGATTTGTGTGTAGAAATCTTCCGACCAAGGTAAGGATTTCTTCACCGGGGTTGTGTGGACCTGCGGTATATTTGTGATTGTTGTTTTGTATGCACGTGTATGATTACTAGCATGTTTATCTCTAGGTGCTCTGTTACAAATTCTGGATCGGCATGAACTCTTGTATTGTTTCTCATGTTAGCCCATGCTAGGTTGTTCTATACTAGCATGTTCGATATCTGTTCTTGCTTCGTAGTATCATGCTAGGTTCTTTGTATCGATGAGCACGTATTGGACCGCATTGATTGAATCGTTATTATTGTTAAGGTTTAGAATTGAGGTAGATAGAATCATCCGGGCCCGATGCATAAAGTATCTTGCATCTATGGCAAGGACGTTCGAGACAGTTCTCGTCCTTGGACCCCGTGAGGGATTAGCTATCCCAACCGGTAGGCCCCGCAATCTTGGGTGAGGGTGGCGGTCGTTAAATGCCCCAACGGTCGGGATGATGACTTGGCATTGCCTCGTCCCCTGGCGATCGGCACGTCCTCGGCGTGTTCGGCCGTAGCCCTTGATTGCCACTGTTAGGGCAAGGACCGCTTCTGGTGTAAGCCTACCACGGCCAGGTTCCTTTAGCCTCAGTGCGGTGGTACAGTGACATAGTTCACGTGTCGTGTCTCACACCCTATGTCGGTGACACCGATCCGAGATTTAGTTAGGCATGGTGGTCGAACACGGGCGGCTTGCCACTAGACCCGCACCCCGAGTTTGCGGTAGCATGTGGTGCGCGCTTACGCTCATTCTGGCGCCGATCGAGAGCTCCTCGGGATCTTGAGCTAGTGCACCTTTCGTGTCGACGATGAGGCGGTGAGGCGGGACTCGTTTCTCGTATAGGGCGTAGTGTGTGGTGGATTTATTTCCGGACTAAGACCCTGAGTTGGCATCCGAGGTCCAAGTGTGGACTTATGCTATGTGCTCTATTCTGTGTTTGTACTCATAGCTTGCATACATTCTTCTAGATGATCATGTATATCGTATTGTACCCCGGTTGGGGATTCTTACTGGGTAATTCGTTACTCACCCTTATTCTGTGGTTTTCCACAGGTAACCAAGGCGCGAGACAGGATGGCTGAAGGAGGAGCTGTGATCATGGAATCTGCTGTCATCTCTGACCATTTTATTATATCATGACTCTTGACTTTTGTTATTTCCCTTGAATGCATGTAGACGGGCACGGAGCCCTAGGATGTTTTCTTACGTTTTATGGATTCCAGCATAATTGTACTTGTGGAATGTTTAAATGGTTTAAATAAATCTCTGATCAGAGTATGCTTTTAGGAATGTATGTTTTGGTTGTTGAATGTTTCTGTTTTTACTTGGGATCCGAAATGTATTTTTCATAATGTCTTTTATTTTCAATACATGCATTGGGGTAAAGGCCTATTTAGAGCCCCTTTTGGGTCGGGTCTTTACAGTTGGTATCAGAGCTCAGAGTCATAGATTCTGTAGACTGACCTTTTGTTGTAGGTCATCCTTCCATGATCACCAAAGACTCAATATCATCAGTACGCCTAGGTTTATTGTTTTAGAAAGGAAAAGGGTTAAGAATTTACAATACCTATCATCTTGTGTATGCCTTGTGTAGTGTTGTGGAGCGGAGACGAGCAGGTTCTGACTCGTTGTTGGTTTGGGCTTAGTGAGCCATCATGCCAACTTTCCCGCAGTGCGAGCAGTTTGTTTAGCAGCTTGTTGAGGTATCCAGATAGATTCGGATGCCCCGGACGTCGTTCGAGAGGGAGGCGAGCTTAGACTCTTGTTGGCCATTTGTGGCCCGATTCTTTACTTTTCCCCTAGTGAGAGGGTGGAGGTGCTTCGTGCGGTCGCCAAGATGTTGATCGCACCCGCAGGAGCAGGGCGCTTGGCATGTCCGACCGAGGAGTTGGACCGATCGTGTTGATGTTGAGGCCGCGTCCGGGGTTGTCGAGCCCGCATGCGGTTTGGCCCCGGCGATTGAGTTGCCTAGAGGAGGGGGTAGAGGCTAGCGGCGCCTCGAGTGAGTCTCCTTGAGCGAGTGTGCTCTAGCCATGAGAGATTTGATGGCGTGTCTTTAGCTATCGAGAGCGGAGACCCGTGCGCAGCTTTGTAGCGCGTAGTGAGGAGTCCCGGGCACAGATAGCCCAATTATCGAGTTTGTTTGACATTTTTCCCCAAAGTAGCTCTTGTAGCCGGAGAGGTTCCCGGGAGGGCATGATCAGCAGTTTTATTCGGATGAGTTTGTTGGCGTTGATGGAGACGCCCGGTTTGGCAAATGGATGCCTGTAGAGCTCTATGTTTTAGTAAGTCCTACTCTTGCTAGTAGTAAAGTAGTTGGCGAGTTTGAGTTTAGCATCCGTGTGTGGGATGCCTGCTGCATTCGAGAGGCCGAGGTGTGCCGTTCTGTCTTTATTTGGTTCATCGGATGGTGGTGGAAGTCCCTTGTGAGAGGTGGACTAGCGAGTCTCCACCATCGCCCGATTGTTTGGCAAGTTGCCGTGTTAGTGGCTTGAGGCGGATGAAGGGTCATCTTTGCCCCCTTGCGAGCCTTTCTTTGTTGTTTAACAGCCCGACTTCCTCGGATGTGGATTTGGTAGTAGTAGCACTTGAGGTGCATTGGTTGGTGTGCCACTTTGGCACTAAGTCCAGTTCGAGCTTGAGTTTGGCTTAGGCATAGCGGATGGTTCTATGCCGTTCGGAGTTCAGCGTACTCCTTTAGCCTTGGATCTGTTTATGGCGATTGCACCCGTTTAGGTCGTGCGGAGGGCTAGTTCGAGGTGGTAGTCGATGGTCTGGCGAAAGGATGCTCGAGAGGAGCCGGAGCCTCTTCCCGATGTTTCGGAGGTTGAGTAAGTCGGCGGGTTGCCGTTGGTAAATGTTGGTGCGCGTGAGTCTCGCGCTAGTGTTAAGGCCAAGAGATTTTCTTTGTGGTTGGTAGTGCGGTCAACTACCTTCGAGTGCCTTAATCTGAGGAGAGTTGAGCATTGTAGATGCGAGTTTGGTCCAAAGAGAGGGACCCTAAGTTGGGCGCTCATGAGATGAGCCGGATGCCATGAGGCGAGTTGAATGCTTTTGAGGCGAGATGAGTGATGCCTTGCGAGAGGATTTGGATGCCTTATGGGTAAGCACCCTTGGTACAGAGCTTGGTATAAGTGAGTCGGTTTGGCATGGTTATGCCTTGATAAAGCAAGGTTGCCTCGACTTTGAGCATCGTGTGGAGTTGGAACTTTTGGTGTTCCTTGGATTGTTTGTATCATTGCCGGGAGTTTACGTTGCTTTGTGGAAAAGCGCTTGTTAGTCTTGGATCTCTAAAGGAAGGTTGGGAGTTGTGCACACAAGTGTGTTTTGTGTGGTTCGTTAAAGTGGCGAGAGTTTCGCATCCATGTAGGGTTTGCTTTGGAGATCTCGTGCTCGGTTCCTTGAGAAGTTGGACTCGGTGGTTGTTGTAAGGCTTTGGTTGAGGTGGTAAGGATACCGTGCTCGTGGTATCAAGTTGTTGCTTAGGCAAGATTTGTTAAGTTGGGCCTAAGCTTGGTTGGCGGATCTTCTTGTTGATCGTTGGTTGGAGTTCGATTGGAAACCCCGAACAAGAGCGATGGTAGCTAAGCCGCGTGGTTTCGATCGTCATGGCTAAGAGAGTTGTTCGGCTCCTTCCTTGGGTAGAAGTTATGTTGTGGCCGATGTTTTGAGTAGGAGGATGACGCGATTCAGTAGCGTTTCGGGTCCTCTAGGTTCCCAAGGAGTTGGAGTTGGCCGGCATGGTTGGGATCTTTGGAAATTGGAGTTGTTTGTTCAGCGGTGAGTCATTAGATCGTATCTTGGCGGTGTGTGTGTCGAGGGTTGCCGAAGAACCCTAGGTTGTGGAGTGCCTCTCGAGCTCGGTCGAGCCCGGCTAGTGAGTTTCGGTTGGCTAGCTGGAGGCGTGTAGTTGTAGCCTCGGTGGAGTTGCTAGTAGTCTTGGTAGACTAGCAAGCTAGTGTTTGTTTGGAGTAAAGTCCGGAGTGGTTTTCGGAGTGGTGGCAAGTTGATGCTTGGTGTTGACCAAGGTGTGGATTGGAGTTGCTAGAGTTTAGTTTTGCTCGTGGGGCGAGTGGTTTGTGCCATGTTGGTTGTTTTTCCTGTTTCCGGGATGTTGAGTTGCCCCGTTTGGCATTTGGAGGTTCATCGAGATGGACCCTTGTTGTGCCGGTGAGATTAGATGTTGTTGCTCTCGGTGGAGCAAGACAGTGGCGTATGTGGAGTTCTCTGTCCGTTGGTTGTCCGCTTGTAAGAGCCGTTTCCTTCGGGGAGTTGTCGGAGTTACTCCCTTGGTCTTGGAGTTAATGGTGGAGCGCTAGCTTGAAGGAAAAGTTTGTTGGCCGCTTGGAAGTAGTCGTTTGTCCAGCTTAAGCGGATTCTTGGATGGTGCTCTAGAGGCTGCAGTAAAGGTTGTTCTCGCCTCTTGTGAGTGTTTGGCCAAGATTTGGTTCGTTTGTTGTTTCGAGAGCTAGTTCGGTTCTAGCCGAGGGCGTTGCTCCGAGGTCTTGTTCCTAGTCGATAAGTTTTGGGAGTTGACCCCTCCTCGGCGATTGAGCAAGTCTTTGTTTGTTTCGGTTTGGTGGTCCGATTGGTTGAGTTTTCTCTTGGGTGTTGCTTCCAAGAGAGTTGGTTCTTGTTGCCTTGGGTTTGAGCAAGTCACGAGCGTGTGTGGAGTTCATTGCCCATCCGAGTTTGCTTCTTTGGGAAGTCGTTTCCGTTTGGCGAGTCGGCTTAGCTCCCGAGTTGTGTAGTCGATCGAGTAGTGCACGGTCACCCCAATGAGAGGGTCCTGCTTTGTGTTGTTAGCAAGCAAGAGTTGTTTGTTCCCGCAAGCGCGAGGCCACCAATGTAAGAGTTGAGTTGTTCGGCAAGTTGTTGGTTCTTTGGGGATTGAAGATTTCCTCTTCCTCTAGCCTCTGTGGTGGTTGAGTTACTCCTTGGATGCCAGCCTCGAGTGATAGCTTGCGAGGTAGTCTTGCGGATTCGTGTGGCTCGGATCCGTAAGCTTTGAGGTTGTCATTATCCGTTTTCCTTGTGAGGTTTTGGGAGTGGAGCTTAGGTTGGAAGATGAGTTAGGCTTAGGCTTAAAGGGAAGTCCTTTGAGTAGCGGTTGGATTTTAAGAGTTGAGTAGTAGCTTGAGGCGGCGTTGCTCGTTATAAGTTGGGTTGAGTTCTGAGCAAGCCCTTCTCGGGCTTTGTTCCTAGTTGTTGTGCGCGTTCGCGATTAGGCGTTAAGCGAGCCGCGTTTGAGTGAGTCGGCACGCAGGTGTCGTGGCATTGGTTGGTAAGCTGTTGAGCTGTTTTCCTCAAGGTGTTGTGTCGCAGATAGCTGCGTGATGGTTTAGTCCTTGCTTCCCGAGTTTTCCTTGAGAGGAATGTTGGATGTTCCTTGCTGGCGATGTTCTCCTTGGTCGGTTCTTTGGTAGGTGTTCGTTGGAAAGTTGCGTTCGGTCGATGAGTAGTTCTAGTTTGTTGGCTTGGCCTAGTGGAGTCTGTGCTTGGCCCTTGTTTTTTTTTTTTAAGGTGGCCGTAGCTAAAGTTTCAACTGGTGTGAGTGTTGTTAGCCGTCTGGTGTACCAGGATGGTGCCCCTTGCCTTTGGTTCGGCGATTTCTCCTTAAGATGGTTGCTTAAGTGTTGTGGACGTGCTCTCTAGTTGGAGAAGTTTGTCTTTTGGATCGATCGCCGATTGGTGGTTCGTTTGTATCTCGTTAAGAGTTGTAGTCAAGGTTTGAGGTTTGTTGGTCTCTTGTGAAGTAAGAGTAGGCCGTTTAGTTTTGGAATCTGGAAGGTTCGGTTGTTTGGCCGATTTGTTGTAGGGTTGAGTTTGTTTGTTGACAGTGTACCTGCAGTGTTTTTATGTATCGATGTTGGGGCGGCATGTGCCGGACCCATTGCTCATTGTGGACTTTGAGCCCTTGCTCGCTGATTGAGGGTCTAGGGCTTGAGGAGAAGCCTATGAGTATTCTCGGTCTTGAGTCGAAGACGTTGCATAGAAGTGAGATCCGTTGGTAAAAGTTTAGTGAAGGAGTCCGAGTTCGGAGGAGGCCGCTCGTGGCGGAAGGGCCGGGATGAGAATGCGATGACTGAGTGCAAGCTTACATCTTAAGGACTTTCGAGGACGAAAGTCATAAAAGGAGGGAATATTGTAACGACCCAGTTTTTCATCCCGGTCTTCGGTATGCCCTAGGGGTATTTTGGTAATTTGTCCGCAGCCGTCGGTCGTTTGTGTCTTTTCCAGTTACTAAAATTATTGGATGGTTTTTGTAGTTTTTGGAGGGTTTGAGGTTTGGTTTGAGCAAGGTTTGATGCAAAAGTAAAAATAAAGGAAATTGTCTTTGCAGTGGGGTTTGAACCCGGGTCTCCTGGGAAGCTTGTAGAGAGGTGTGCCAATTGAGCCATTAGGTGCTCTTGTTGCTCTTTCTGCATCACTTCTTAGTTAACCTTGGATTTTGGAGTTTTGGTGCATTTGGTTAAATGAAATAGAATTAGGTTATTCCATCTTCTTCTCCAAAACACCTCTTGGCCGCCCAAGCTCTCCATCTCCATAGCCTTGCCGATTCTTCACCCTTGCATCTCCTTGGGTTCGATCATCATCATTCCGGGTAGGTATTGATCTTCTTCTTCTTCTTCTCATCCGTTTGGTGTGCGTTTGGCCAAGTGAAAAGAGGTGTGTTGTGTGTGTTGTGTTGATTGCGGCCCGGTAGAGTGTAGCCGAGCCAAGCAAAGACATCGCCCGCCCTCGCCGCGCCGCGTCCACCGATCGCCGCGACGCCCAGATCTGTCCCAGCCTTGCCTTGCCGTCACCAAAAGAAAGACGCCCCTCGCGTCGCCGTGACGCCCAGATCTGTCCCCAAAGCCTTTTGCCGTTCGCCCAAGCCAGCCGCGAATCGCCCACGTCGTCGCCACGTCCAATGCCGATCGCTCGCCGCGCCCAGATCTGTTCCAGCGGCCTTGCCGCTCGCCGCGGCCGAAGACAGATCGGCCTGTTGCCGTCGCCGCGTCCGCCCGATCGCTCGCCACGCCGAGGTCCTCGCCGCGCCGCGCGCGTCGGCCGCGCCCGTCGCCGCCCGCGCGCGCCCTCGCGTGTCCGCTTGCCGAATCGCTCGCCGCGCGCCCGCGCCCGAGCGTTCGCCGCGCGCGCTGCGTCCTGCTGAAGCCTCGTCGTGTCCGCATCGCACGCGCCGCCCGCCGCGCCCGCCAGAGCGCTCGCCGCGCGCCTTCGCCCGCCGAGACGCTTCGCCGCGCGCGCGCGTCCGTCGTCAAATCTGTGCGCAGCGCGGCAGCCAGCGCGTCCTTGCCGTGCCCGGCTTCGCCAGCTGACCCCAAGCTCGTGTCGTCGCGCGCGTGAGTTCCCCGAGCCGAGCTTGCCGCTACATTGTTGTTTAGATATTTTAGATGCTTTGATTATTGTTGGTTTGCTAGGTTCCCGCCGCTAGTTCGGGTTTGTTCATGACTTAGGATTTGTGTGTAGAAATCTTCCGACCAAGGTAAGGATTTCTTACAGGGTTGTGTGGACCTGCGGTATATTTGTGATTGTTGTTTTGTATGCTGTGTATGATTACTAGCATGTTTATCTCTAGGTGCTCTGTTCAATTCTGATTGGCATGAACTCTTGTATTGTTTCTCATGTTAGCCCATGCTAGGTTGTTCTATACTAGCATGTTCGATATCTCTTCTTGCTTCGTAGTATCATGCTAGGTTCTTTGTATCGATGAGCACGTATTGGGTGCATTGATTGAATCGTTATTATTGTTAAGGTTTAGAATTGAGGTAGATAGAATCATCCGGGCCGATGCATAAAGTATCTTGCATCTATGGCAAGGACGTTCGAGACAGTTCTCGATCCTTGGACCCCGTGAGGATTAGCTATCCCAACCGGTAGGCCCCGCAATCTTGGGTGAGGGTGGCGGTCATAAATGCCCCAACGGTCGGGATGATGACTTGGCATTGCCTCGTCCCTGGCGATCGGCACGTCCTCGGCGTGTTCGGCCGTAGCCCTTGATTGCCACTGTTAGGGCAAGGACCGCTTCTGGTGTAAGCCTACCACGGCCGGTTCCTTAGCCTCAAAGTGCGGTGAGTACGGTGACATAGTTCACGTGTCCGAGTCTCACACCCCTATGTCGGTGACACCGATCCGGAGATTTAGTTAGGCATGGTGGTGAACACAGGCGACTTGCCACTAGACCCGGCACCCCCGAGTTTGCGGTAGCATGTGGTGCGCGCTACGCTCATTACTGTACACGGACCGGAGAGCTCCTCGGGATCTTGAGCTAGTGCACCTTTCGTATCGACGATGAGGCGGTGGAGGCCGGGACTCGTTTCTCGTATAGGGCGTAGTGTGTGGTGGATTTATTTCGGACTAAGACCACGAGTTGGCATCCGAGGTCCAAGTGTGGACTTATGCTATGTGCTCTATTACGTGTTTGTACTCATAGCTTGCATACATTCTTCTAGATGATCATGTATATCGTATTGTACCCGGTTGGGGATTCTTCTTTGGGTAATTCGTTACTCACCCTTATTCTGTGGTTTTCCACAGTAACCAAGGCGCGAGACAGGATGGTGAAGGAGGAGGCGTGATCATGGAATCTGCTGTCATCTCTGACCATTTTATTATATCATGACTCTTGACTTTTGTTATTTCCCTTGAATGCATGTAGACGGGCACGGAGCCCTAGGATGTTTTCTTACGTTTTATGGATTCCAGCATAATTGTACTTGTGGAATGTTTAAATGGTTTAAATAAATCTCTGATCAGAGTATGCTTTTAGGAATGTATGTTTTGGTTGTTGAATGTTTCTGTTTTTACTTGGGATCCGAAATGTATTTTTCATAATGTCTTTTATTTTCAATACATGCATTGGGGTAAAGGCCTATTTAGAGCCCCTTTTGGGTCGGGTCTTTACAAAGACCCCGATGGGCATCATTGTTTTGAGGTGTAAGACCCCGATGGGAATCCGTATGTGTAAGACCCCGATGGGCATCTTTGTGATCCTAGCTGGAGTAAGACTCAGATGGGCATCCTAGATGTGTAAGACCCCGTTGGGCAGCATTGATAGCTAGAGGTGTAAGACCCCGATGGGCATCCGTATGTGTAAGACCTCGATGGGCATCATTGATTGAGGTGTAAGACCCCGATGGGCATCATTGTTTAGAGGTGTAAGACCCCGATGAGCATCCTTGTGTGTAAGTCCCCGATGGGCATCATTGTGTCATTGTATCCTAGGTTGTGTAAGACCCCGATGGGCATCCAGGTGTAGAACCTAGGATAGGCTGTAGGTGAAAGCCCTTGATAGGCTAGCTCTAGTGTTAGCACATAGCCTAAACCAACCGGTTTGCTCTAAGTCATTGTATGGTTGCATGTTGGTGTTCTAAATGAGATGTTTTCGTATTGTACCCCGGTTGGGGATTCTTACTGAGTAATTCGTTACTCACCCTTATTTTGTGGTTTTCCACAGGTAACCAAGGTGCGAGACAGGATGGCTAGCCAGAGTTTTGAGCCCTTGTATGCCTAGCCAGAGTTTTGTCACTTGAGGTTGTGACCTTGTTGGCCCCATTTGTAGTAAGATGTGGATTTGGTAGTAGTGGCACTTGAGCTGCATTGGTTGGTGTGTCGCTTTGGCACTAAGTCTGGTTCAGGCCTGAGATTTGCATGGGTATAGCAGATGGTTCTATGACCCGTCCGGAGTTCAGCACACTCCCTTAGCCTTTGGATCCGTTTATGGCAGTTGCACCTGTTTAGGTTGTGCAAGAGAGCTAGTTCAGTGGTAGTCGTAGGACTACAAGCGAAAGGATGTTCGAGAGGAGCCGGAGCCTCTTCCCAGAGTTACCGGGGGTTGAGTAAGTCAGCAGGTTGACGGTTGGTAAGTGTTAGTGCGCGTGAGTCTCACGCTTGTGCTAAGGCCAAGAGGTCTTTGTGGTTGGTAGTGCGGTCAACTACCTTCGAGTGCCTAAATCTGAGATGAGTTGGATGCCTTATGAGATGAGTTAGATGCCTCATGAGATGAGTTGGATGTCTTACGTGTAAAGCACACTTGGTAGAGACTTGGTATAAAGTAAGTTCGGTTTGTCATTGTTATGCTTTAGTAGAGCAAGGTTGCCACAGCTTCGAGTATCGTGTGGAGGTGGAACTTCTGGTGTTCCTTTGGTTGACTGTATTTTCTGCTAGGAGTTGGTTGTTGTTTCTTTTAGAAAGCGCCTGTTAGTCTTGGATCTCTGAAGGAAGGTTGGGAGTTGTGCACACAAGTGTGTTTGTGCAGTTCGTTCTGGTGGCGAGAGTTTCGGAACCATGTAGGGTTTGCATTGGAGAACTGGTGCTCAGTTCTTGGAGAAGTTGGACTCCAGGTGGATGTTGTAAGGCTTTAGTTGAGGTTATAAGGATACAGTGCTCGTAGCCGGGTTGTTGCTTAGGCAAGTTTGTTAAGTTGAACCTAAGCTTGGTTGGTGGAATCTCTTGTTGATCATGGTTGGAGTTCGGATAGTACTGAACAAATAGTGGTTGTAGCGGAGCCACGTAGTTCCTGACCGTAGTTGCTAAGAGTGTTGCTCGGAATCCTTACCCTAGGTGGAAGCTACGATGTTGCTGATGCTTTGAGTAGGAGGATGACACATTCTGAAGCGTTTCTGGTCTTTTTGGTTTCGAGGTTCGGAGCAGGCCATCATGGTTGTGATACTGAAAACAAAATAGAGTTGTTTGTTCAGGCAGTTGGCTGTTAGACCGTTTGATGACAGTGTGTGTCGAGGGTTGCCAAAGAACCCTAGTTTTGGAGAGCCTCACAAGAGCTCAGTCGGACCCAAGTAGTGAGTTTTAGTTGGCAAGCTGGAGTCGTGTAGGTTGTAGCCTCGGGTGAGTTGCTGGCAGTTTTGGTAGGCTAGCAAGCTAGAGTTTGTTTGGAGTAGAGTCCGGATTGGCTCCGGTGTGGTGGCAAGTTGGCGCTTGGTGTTGACCAAGGTGTGGTTTTGAGTTGCTAGAAGTTAGTTTTGCTCGTGGGGTAAGTGGTTCGTGCCCTGTCTGTTGTTTTTCCTGTTTCCAGGATGTTGAGAGTTGCCCCCTTTGGCATTTGGAGGTGAGTCTTGGCTAGTGTGTGGTTGGAGGTTCAGTCTGTGGTGGACCCCCCCTGTTGTTGACTCCGTGAGACTTAGGTGTTGTTGCTTTAGCTGAGCAAGACAACGAGTGTGTGTGGAGCTCTGTCGTCGGGGCGCTCTTCTTTGGCGCAGATGGGCGCGGGGAGTTGCGCGTTAGCGCGACGACAGTCGGGGTGGCGCGCACCTCACGGGCCCGGACAAGCTGGACGCGGGAGGGCGAGCGGCACGGCACGGGCGCACTGGGACGGCGACAGGAGGAACCGGCTCTTACAAGCAGACAACCGAAGGACAGAGAGGTCCACACACGCTCACTGTCTTGCTCCGCTAAAGCAACAACATCTAAATCTCACGGGGCAACAACAGGGGGTCCACCACAGACTGAACCTCCAAATGCCAAACGAGGCAACTCTCAACATCCTAGAAACAGGAAAAACAACCAACAGGGCACGAACCACTCGCCCCACGAGCAAAGCTAACTTCTAGCAACTTCAATCCACACCTTGGTCAACACCAAGCACCAACTTGCCACCACACCGGAACCAATCCGGACTCTACTCCAAACAAACACTAGCTTGCTAGTCTACCAAGTCTGCCAGCAACTCACCCGAGGCTACAAACTTCACGACTCCAGCTTGCCAACTGAAACTCACTACATGGGTCTGACTGAGCTCTGGAGAGGCTCTCCACAACCTAGGGTTCTCCGACAACCCTCGACACGCACTGTCGTCAAACAATCTAACAAACAACTGGCTACACGGGCACAACTCTCTCCAGCATCTCAACTATGTTGGCCAACTCCAACTACTTGGAAACCAAGAGGACCCGAAACGCTACAGAATGCGTCATCCTCCTACTCAAAGCACCAGCCACAACATAGCTTCTACCCAAGGTAAGGATCCGAACAGCTCTCTTAGCCATGACGATCAGAAACTGTGCGGCTTTGCTACCACCGCTCTTGTTCAGTTTCCAACTGAACTCTAACCAACGATCAACAAGAAGCACCACCAACCAAGCTTAGGTCCAACTTAACAAAACATGCCTAAGCAACAACCCGACCAAGAGCACGGTATCCTTACCACCTCAACTAAAGCCTTACAACATCCACCTGGAGTCCAACTTCTCCAAGAATTGAGCACCAGTTCTCCAATGCAAACCCTGCATGGATCTTAAACTCTCGCCAACAGAACGAACCACACAAAACACACTTGTGTGCACAACTCCCAACCTTCCTTTAGAGATCCAAGACTAACAGGCGCTTTTCCAAAAAGCAACACTAACTTCTGGCAGAGATACAATCAACCCAAGGAACACCAAAAGTTCCATCTCCTCACGATACTCGAAGTTGTGGCAACCTTGCTCTACCAAAGCATAACAATGCCAAACCGAACTTACTTTATACCAAGGCTCTACCAAGGGAGCATACCCATAAGGCGTCCAACTCCTCTCATAAGGCATCCCACTCATCTCATAGGCATCCAACTCGCCTCATAGGCATCCAGCTCATGGTCCCTCTGCTGGACCAAACTCGCATCCACAATGCACAACTCTCCTCAGATTTAGGCACTCGAAGGTAGTTGACCGCACTACCAACCACAAAGATCTCTTGGCCTTAACACTAGCGTGAGGCTCACACACACTAACACTTACCAACCGTCAACCTGCTGACTTACTCAACCCCCAGTAACACTGGGAAGAGGCTCCGGCTCCTCTCGAACATCCTTTCGCTTGTAGTCCTTGGACTACCACTGAACTAGCCCTCTTGCACGACCTAAACAGGTGCAACTGCCATAAACGGATCCAAGGCTAAAGGAGTGCGCTGAACTCCGGACGGCATAAAACCATCTGCTATACCCATGCCAAACTCAGGCCTGAACCAGACTTAGTGCCAAAGTGGCACACCAACCAATGCACCTCAAGTGCCTCTACTACCAAATCCACATCTTACTACAAATGAGGCCAGCAAGGTCACAACCTCAAGTGACAAAAACTATGGCGAGGCATACAAGAGCTCAAACTCAAACAACCATGCCTATGGCATCTCATCTAAGTGAAGTCTCACTGCCCACTCTTGCATCTCCAAATGATGCTCGACTAAACTCTGGCCGGCTCTCTCAACATGCAGCAGCTAGCCCTACTCTAGGGTTCACCAAAAGAAGAGTGCTCAACTCTACTAAACAACTGAGGAAACCACCAACGGATCAAGTCCGATGGGAACACTGCTCGCTGCACCCTTAACCACAGGGTTCCGGCTTACTGGCTGCAAAACAACAACACTTTACAAGAGAACAAAGATGCCTCTACATCCTCCACGAAGGCTACCAACTCTGCAGCTACTCACTGGGAAATCTAACAATCGGCTAAGGTTCAAGATCAACACTTGAACTACCCAGGCTACTCCACACTAGGACCTGCTCCAAAGCATCAACATGAGCAAAGCCATAGCTAACTTCTCTCCTGGAGTGGTACTCCAAGGCAAATCACCTCCACCCTCTCTCTAAGGAAAAACCAACAACTAGGCCACAAGTGGCCTACGGGAGTCTAATCTCTGCCTCCCTCTAGAACGATGTCCCAGCGGCATCTGAATCTATCTGGATACCTCAACAAGCCACAACATACTGCTCACACTGCGGGAAGTTGGCATGATGGCGCTCTAAACCCAAACCAACAACGAGTCAGAACCTGCTCGTCTCCGCTCCACAACACTACACAAGGCATACACTAGATGAAAAGTATTGTAAATTCTTAACCCTTTTTCATAAGCAGTAAACTTAGGCGTACCTGATGACTGTCGGAGTGCTGATGATCATGGAAAAATGACCTACAACAAAAGGTCAGTCTACATAATCTATGACTCTGAGCTCTGATACCAACTGTAAAGACCCGACCCGAATGGGGTTCTAAAATAGGCCTTTACCTCAATGCATGCATTCAAAACTATAGTCAATATGCAAAATGGTGTTTCGGATTCTAAGTAAAAACTAAAACATAAAAACATCCATTTAAAAGTCAACATAATTTCCTAAAACCTGTCCCTGTTTCCAAGCACCTGTTCCAAGACAAATACATTTCCAAAACTCACTCTGATCAGAGATTTATTTAAAACATTCAAAACTTTCCAATAGTTACAACAGTGCTAGAATCCGGAAATACAGTCAGAAAACAACCTAGGGCTCCGTGCCCAACTACATGAATCCAGAGAACATTTAAAACATAAAAACATCAATACAAGACTCAGAGTTCAAAACAACGGGTTTCCATGATCACAGCTCCTCCTCCAGCCATCTTGTCTCGCACCATGGTTACCTGTGGAAAACCACAAAATAAGGGTGAGTAACGAATTACTCAGTAAGAATCCCCAACCGGGGTACAATACGATATACATGGTCATCTAGCAGAAAGGGCATGCAAGCTATGAATATAAACACAGAAGATAGCACATAGCTTAAATCCACACATAAACATCGGATGCCAACTCGGGGTCTTAGTCCGGAATAAAACCACCACACAATACGCCATATACGAGAAACAAGTCCCGACCCCAGCCTGTCTACTGTGGAATGAAAGGTGCACTAGCTCAAGATCTCGAGGAGCTGTCCGGTCGGCGCTGTAATGAGCGTAAGCGCGCACCGCGTGCTACTGCAGACCATGGGGGGTGCCGGGTCTAGTGGCAAGCTGCCCATGTCCAGTCACCACGCCTAACTAAATCTCTGGATCGGTGTCACTAACATAAGGGTGTGAGACCTGGACACGTGAACTATGTCAGCCTGAACCACCGTACCTGAGGCTAAGGAACCGGTCATGGTAGGCTTACACCAGGAAGCCGTCCTTTCCCTATCAGGTGGCAATCAAGGGCTCCGGCCTAACACGCTGAGGACGTGCCGACTGCCGGGGACGAGGCAATGCCAAGTCATCATCCCTACCATTGGGGCATTTAACAGTCTTCCACCCTCACCCAAGATTGTAGGGCCAGCCGTTAGGGTTAGCTAGACCCTAACGGGATCAGGGACGGAGCACCGTCTCGTACGTCCCTGTCGTGGATGCAAGTTACGTTATGCACCCGGCCTGGATGAAGCTACCTACCTGCACTCTAAACCTAGAATATCAAACAAAAAACAATCCAATACTACCCAATACGTGCTCAATTAGATACAATGAACCTAGCATGATACTACGAAGCAAGAACAGATACGAGCATGCCAGAACGGAACAACCTAGCATGGACTAACATGAGAAACAACATAAGAAATCATGCCAGTCGGGAATTCAGAACAGAGCACCTATCACTAAACATGTTAATAAACACAACAAACATACAATCAGCAATCACATAGAATATCGCAGGGCCCACACAACTCCGGTAAGAAATCCTTACCTGGCCGGAAGGCAACTACACACAAGAACCTAAGCTGCGATCGAACCCGAGCAAGCTAACGAGAACCTAACAAACACAACAATAATCACAATCCATAGGCCTAAATATAATAAAATAAACAGGACTCGGCTCGGGAGCAAGTCACGCGGCGCGGCTGACACGCGAACGGGCAGGCTGCACAGCGAGGCTACTGCAGGGCGCTGATGGGCGCAGGGCTGCACGGCTGAGAGGGCTGGCACGGGCGCTGAGGAGCGAAGCTACACGCAGACGAGCTGTAGGAGAGACAAGGGCGCACAGGCGCGGGCGCGAGCTCGGTTGGGCGATGGCGTGCAGCGCGGCTTGGCACTGGGAACGGCGCGCAGGTTGGGCGACGCGACGAGCTTCAGGGACGCGCACGGACACAGGGGACACAACAAGCTATAGGGACGCGCACGGGGATGAGCGACTCGGCACAGGGCATGGCTGAGCGACTTCGGATCTCTGGCGTGGCCGATCTCGGGCGATCCGCACGGAGCGGCTTTGGTGCGGGTCAGCGCGACGAGGCACAAGTAGGGCCGAGCGAGCGAGGGCTGGGCCTGAGGCTCGGGTTTGGCGAGAGAGAGAGAGAGAGAGAGAGAGAGAAACAAAGAGGGGAAAATGGGATTTTTTCCTATTTTTCCAACCTTATCCAATTTTAAATAGCCTTAAAGACCAAAACTCCCATTCCTCGGCTTCCTCCTTCGAGACCCGACCGAAGCAATCTTTTCCAATAAATAAAACTCACTTAAATCAAACTCCCAAATTAACATTAAGGGCAAGGGCTCAAATCCCAAAGGAAGCACTCAACGAACAATAACTTTGCCAAAACCCAAACCACAACCGAACTTCCAAACGACTAGCCCAAACATCTTGGGTCTTGCAACCAACAATCAATCAAGCCTCGATAAAGGCAGGAACGACCTTGAAGTCCTGAAAATCCACAAATCCTGCTCGGGGAGCAAAAGACCAAAATACCCCTATGGGTTAAAACAGCTCTAACGACCCAACCGAACAACCAAATTTTGAACCGAAGGCACCTGGAAAACCAGAATAGAAAACTGGGGCGTTACACTATGAGATGAGTTGGATGCCTATGAAATGAGCTAGATGCCTATGAGATGAGTTGGACGCCTTACGAGATGAGTTAGATGCCTCATGAGATGAGTTGGATGTCTTTCGTGTAAAGCACACTTGGAAGAGACTTGGTATAAGGTAAGTTCGGTTTGGCACCGTTATGCTTTTGTATTGCAAGGTTGCCACAGTTTCGAGTATCGTGTGGAGATGGAACTTTTGGTGTTCCTTTGGTTGACTGTATTTCTGCCAGGAGTTGGTTGTTGTTTCTTTTAGAAAGAGCCTATTAGTCTTGGATCTCTGAAGGAAGGTTGAGAGTTGTGCACACAAGTGTGTTTTGTGTAGTTCGTTCTGGTGGCGAGAGTTTCAAAACCAAGTAGGGTTTGCATTGGAGAACTGGTGCTCAGTTCTTGGAGAAGTTGAACTCCAGGTGGATGTCGTAAGGCTTTAGTTGGGGTTGTAAGGTTACCGTGCTCGTAGTCGGGTTGTTGCTTAGGCAAGTTTGTTAAGTTGAACCTAAGCTTGGTTGGTGGAACCTCTTGTTGATCTTGGTTGATGTTCAGATGGTACTGAACAAATGGTGGTTGTAGCGAAGCCACGTAGTTCCTGACTGTAGTTGCTAAGAGTGTTGCTCGGAATCCTTACCCTGGGTGGAAGGTACGATATGGTTGATGCTTTGAGTAGGAGGATGACACATTCTGAAGCGTTTCTGGTCTTTTTGGTTTCGAGGTTCGGTGTAGGCCAGCATAGTTGTAATGCTGGGAAAGAGAGTTGTTTGTTCAGGCAGTTGACTGTTAGACCGTTAGACGACAGTGTGTGTCGAGGGTTGCCGAAGAACCCTAGTGTGGAGAGCCTCACCAGAGCTCAGTCAGACCCAGGTAGTGAGTTTCAGTTGGCAAGATGGAGTCATGTAGGTTGTAGACCTCGGGTGAGTTGCTGGCAGATTTGGTAGGTTAGCAAGCTAGAGTTTGTTGGAGTAGAGTCCGGATTGGTTCCGGTGTGGTGGCAAGTTGGTGCTTGGTGTTGACCAAGGTGTGGTTTTGAGTTGCTAGAAGTTAGTTTTGCTCGTGGGGCGAGTGGTTCGTGCCCTGTTGGTTGTTTTCCTGTTTCCAGGATGTTGAGAGTTGCCCCCTTTGGCATTTGGAGGTGAGTCTTGGCTAGTGTGTGGTTGGCGGTTCAGTTTGTGGTGGAACCCCCTGTTGTTGCCCCCGTGAGATTTAGATGTTGTTGCTTTAGCAGAGCAAGACAGCGAGCGTGTGTGGAGCTCTATGTCCTTCGGTTGTCCGCTTGTAAGAACTGTTTCCTCATAGGAGTTGTCAGGTTACTCCCTTGGTCTTGGAGTTGATGGTAGTAGTGCTAGCAAGAGGGAAAAGTTTGTTGGCTGTTTGGAAGCAGTTGTTTGTCCAGTTAAGCGGACTCTTGAGTGGTGTTCAGGAAGTTGCAGTAGGGTTGTTCTGCCTCTTGTGAGTGTTGGGCCTAGTCAGCTAAGGTACTTTGTGTGTTTGGCCTAGGAGCTGTTGCACCTTTGTAGTTGAGGAACCCCTTTGTATCAGTTGTGGGATGAGGTTGCACCATTGTGGATGGATTAGGTTCTTGACCTTTTGAGGGATCCTTGCTGGTTAGTGTAGCTTGTGCTCTACCAGCCATTATTGGTATTCTGGTTCTTGGTAGTTGGTGTTAACCGGGTAGTGGCATCCCGTTTGTGAAGTTTCGATGGGAAGGTGCAATAAGCCTAAGCTAGAGGGTTAAGCATGTATGTGTTATCGTTTGGACTTGTGAGACGTGTTTCATATTTGAGGCAAGCTTCGTTCCGTTGCTTGCATGGAGGTAAGTTTGGTGGAGGGAGCCCTCTAGGGCCTTGTTGATAGCAGGTTGACTTTTCTAGTCAGTGATCTAGGTCGAGTTGGAGTTGAGTAGATTGGCGTGGTTATGCAGTGTGCGGTTGCTTAGGCTACCGAGTTCGTAGCACTCAAGTTGTTGGTTTGTAGGAGTCCGTGTGGAAGCTGGCAGCTGGTTGAGGTTGTTGTGTGAGTTCGGATTTTTGGTGGATTGGTTTCAGTAGCTAGAGCTCGCACCTCGCCCAGGTGGAGATGTCATTACTGTGGAGTAGTGGCATGGCAGTTTCAGGCTAGAGTTGTTGGCACTAGGGTGTGGCAACAAAGGTTTGTTCTAGGTAGTGCATTGATGAACCGTGGTTTTGGAGGGCGTTCCTAAGAGGCTTATAAGCCGAGTTCAGTCCCAGTAGTGTTTTCACCCTCTGACCGATGGTCTTTTGGGAGGAGTGAGCCAGATCCTTCAAAACTAGTTGCGAGTTGGTGTTTCCGTGGATAGGCAGCGGGAGACCAGTGTTGGTTTTATGAGGTTGCCTTGGGTTGCAGTTCTCAGCGGTCAGTTCTTATAGTTCCGTTGAGGCGTTGTACTGTAAGTATTGCAGGTTTTCTGTGATCCGGGAGAAGGTTGGTGCCTGGCAGTTTTTTTTTTGGGTCCTGAGTTGCTGCAGTTGACCCGCAGTGCAGTGCAAAGGATGAGAGCTCGTATGTTGGTAGCCCAGAGCGAGCAGAAGTGTTACGCCGATGTACGGCGTCGAGTTTTAGAGTTTGAGTTTGGACAGTGCGTGTTTTTAATGTTGCACCGATGTGAGGTGTGTTGATGTTTGGTAAGCGAGGGAAGTGGAGTCCCCGTTTTGTTGGTCCATTTGAGATTCTCGAGAGGATTGGCAGAGTTGCATATTGGTTAGCTTGTCCCCGTCATTGTCAGCCTTGTGCAGTGTCCTCATGTATCGATGTTGAGGCAGTATGTGTCGAACCCATCGCTCATTGTGGACTTTGAGCCTTTGCAGCTGATTGAGGATTTGAGCTTCGAGGGGAAGCCTGTGAGTGTTTTGGTCTTTGAGACGAAGACGTTGCGTAATCGTGAGATTCGTTTGGTAAAGTTCAGTGGGGGAGTTAGAGTTCTGAAGAAGCCACTCGTGAGCGGGGAGGACGAGATGAGATTGCTTTATCCTGAGCTGTTTCAGTCTTAAGGACTTTCGAGGACGAAAGTCATAAAAAGTAGGGAATATTGTAACGACCCAGGTTTTCATCCCGGTCTTCCAGGTTTGCCCTAGGGGCATTTTGGTAATTTGGTCGGGCCGTCAGGGCCGTTTATGTCTTTTTCAGTTGCTAAAATTATTGGATGGTCTTATGTAAGATTTTGATGCTTTGTAGATGTGTTTGGGCATGGTGAGATGCAAAAGTAAAATTGAGAAATAAAGTTACAGCAGCAAGGGTTCGAGCCAGGGTGGCCTTGTTTGCTAAAGGAGAGCCTTGCCAAGTGAGCCACCCGGTGTTATTGATGCTCATTCTACGGTATGTCTCGGTTAGCTATGGGTGTTTGGGATTTTGGTGTTTTTGGCTAAATGAAGAGAAATAGGTTTTTTCCCCATTTGTTCTCCAATACCCTTGGCCGCCCAACCGTTTTCCTCAAGCTCCATTGTCTTGATTTTCTTCCCCATGCCAAGCTTCGGCCATCGAGTGTCGTTCCGGTCGAGCAGCCCGAATTTCAAATAAGTAGCAGCCCCACCGCGCACCAGCCACCGCCATCGCGCCAAAGAAACCCGACCATCACCACATCGCCCGGTAAGCGGCCCAGACGCTCAGAGCCCAGACGCCCAGCAAACCAGTCGTCGCGTCGCGGCCAATGCGTGTCGCGTCGCTCGTCCATTGGCAAGCGCGTCGGCCCGTCTTGCGCCAATGCGACCGCCGCCGTCTGCGTCGCTCCTCCCATCCGCGCCAGCGCGCAGCCCTGCCGCCCATCAGCGCCCAGCAGCAGCCCCGACCGTGCAGCCTGTCCGTCCGCGCGTCAGCCGTGCTGTGTGAGTTGCTCCCGAGCTGAGCCCTATTTATTTTATTATATTTAGGCCTATGGATTGTGATAAATATTGTGCTTGTTAGGTTCTCATTAGCTAGCTCGGGATAGATCGCAGCTTAGGATTCTTGTGTGTAGTTGCCTTCCGACCAGGTAAGGATTTCTTACCGGAGTTGTGTGGGCCCTGCGATATTATATGTGATTGCTGTTTGTATGCTTGTTTGTGTTTATCAATATGTTTAGTGATAGGTTCTCTATTCTGAATTCCCGACTGGCATGATTTCTTATGTTGTTTCTCATGTTAGTCCATGCTAGGTTGTTCCGTTCTAGCATGCTCGTTATCTGTTCTTGCTTCGTAGTATCATGCTAGGTTCGTTGTATCTGATGAGCACGTATTGGATTGTTTGCTGTTGCTGTTATAGTTTAGAGTTCAGATAGGTAGCATCATCCGGCCAGGATGCATAAAGTACCTTGCATCCACGGCAGGGACGTACGAGGCAGTACTCCGTCCCTGATCCCTCGTTAGGGTTTAGCTAACCCTAACGGCAGGCCCTGCAATCTTGGGTGAGAGTGGCAGACTGTTAAATGCCCCAACAGTCGGGATGATGACATGGCATTGCCTTGTCCCCGGCAGTCGGCACGTCCTCAGCGTGTTCTGCAGTAGCCCTTGATTGCCACCTGATATTGCAAGGACGGCTTCCTGGTGTAAGCCTACCACGACCGGTTCCTTAGCCTAAGGTGCGATGGTTTAGGCTGACATAGTTCACGTGTCCAGGTCTCACACCCCTATGTCAGTGACACCGATCCAGAGATTTAGTTAGCATGGTGACTGGACCTAGGCAGCTTGCCACGAGACCCGGCACCCCCCATGGTTTGCAGTAGCATGCGGTGCGCGCATACGCTCATTATAGCACAGACTGGAGAGCTCCTCGGGATTGTGAGCCAGTGCACCTTTCGTATCGACAGTAGACAGGCTGAGGCCGAGACTTGTTTCTCGTATAGGATCGTATCATGAGGTGGATTATCCCGGAGTAAGACCCTGAGATGGCATCCGAAGTTTATATGTGGATTTAAGCTATGTGCTCTCTTCTGTGTTTATATTCATAGCTTGCATACCTTTCTGCTAGATGACCATGTATATCGTATTGTACCCCGGTTGGGGATTCTTACTGAGTAATTCGTTACTCACCCTTATTTTGTGGTTTTCCACAGGTAACCATGGTGCGAGACAGGATGGCTGGAGGAGGAGCTGTGTAACGACCCGACCCGAAAGGGGTTCTAAAATAGGTCGTCACCTCTATGCATGCATACAAATCTACAGAAAATTTGCAAAATGGTGTTCGGATTCTAAGTAAAAACTAAAACATAAAACATCCATTTAAAAGTCAACATCAATTCCTGGAACCTGTCCCTGTTTCCAAGCACCTGTTCCAAGACAAATACATTTACAAAACTTACTCTGATCAGAGATTTATTTAAAACATACAAACTTTACAATAGTTACAACAATGCTAGAATCCGGAAATACATTCAGAAAACACCCTAGGGCTCCGTGCCCAACTACATGCATTCAGAGGACATTTAAATCATAAACATAAAACTTAGAGTTGGACAACGGGTTTCCATGATCACAGCTCCTCCTCTAGCCATCCTGTCTCGCACCATGGTTACCTGTGGAAAAACCACAAAAATAAGGGTGAGTAACGAATTACTCAGTAAGAATCTCCAACCGGTGTACAATACGATATAATCAGTCATCTAGTACCAAAGCATGCAAGCAAATAGCTACCAACACAGATCATAGCTCAACGAGCTTACGAGGAAAGATCTGGAATCATCGGAAGTCTCCTACTTCCGGCCTATTGATTGGTTATCCTGACCAATCCTGGGACATCACCGAGGTATCTTTCACTCGGGGGATTGTTCAGCTCAAAAACTGATCCCAAAGATGTCCTCAAGGGCCTCCTTGCCCTTGCTACTAATCTGGACTTACGGGAGAGTACCCGAAGTCTGGCTCTAACGGAAGGAATGGTGTACTCGCGACATTAGCCCGGGGGAGCTCTCCAAACCGGCAACTAATGCGTGTGCGCGCACACCGCATGCTGCTGCAACCGGCGTAAATGCGGGGGCCTAAGGGGAAACTACGCAGGCCAGGTACGCATGCCTAAGAATCGGAAGCGGTGTCACTGATCACAGTAGCGCGAGGCCCTCGGCGCTCATCTGTGCAGCATGATCCACCGAGCTGAAGCTAAGAACCGGCCAGGGCAGGCTTACACCGATGGCAGGGTTCCGCTCTAGCAGGCTACAAACTAGGCTTATGCCGAAGTGGGTAGCTAAGTCCACAACCGGCGGGTCGGGGGGGAAGCCAGATACGTTATGCTGCGCAGACTTTACTCCCGACCAGAGCTAAATCCACCTTGGCGACCGGGGGGGTAAGCAAGATACGTTATGCTGCGCACACTTTACTCTCGATCAGTGGGGACAAAGTACGTTAGGTCCGCTCAGCCTTTAGATGATGACAAACCCTACAACTCTATCTAAGAGTACAGAGTAAAATCAATGATTCCTGGCTAGCAAACAATGACCGACATCAAACACGCTAACCTAGCATGATACTACGAGCTTAAGCAGGAATCATAAGCATGCTGGCAGAACAAACCTAGCATGGCACTAACATGTAAAATCAGGCAAACATGCTAGCAAGAAATCAATCAAACTGCTCTATCTCTAACATGCTCATAACAGTCAGCAAACATACAAGGCATATCATGAAAATATCGCAGGGCCCACACAACTCCGGTAAGAAATCCTTACCTTGTCGGAAGGCAAAAACACACAATAAATCTAACTGCGATCGAACCTGAGCAACCTATAGCGAGCCAAACAAACACATCAATAATCATAAAAATAGGCCTAAATACAATAAAATTAACAGGGCTCGGCGAGGGAGCAACTCACGAGGGACGGCCTAGGCGAGGCAGCTAAAGGGCCTGGACGAGGGAAGGCTGACACGCGAACGAGCCGGTTGCACGGGCTCGGCAGCTAAAGGAGCTGGCTGGGCGCGCTGGAGCGCAGAGGTGGGCCCTGGGCTGCGCGCAGACGGGCACGCGGGCGCTAGCGTGCGACGCGGCTCGGCACAGGGATGGCACGCGGGCGCAAACTCGACGAGCTACAAGGACGCGCGCGCGGGGCGACTCGATTCGACGGCTACAGGGCACGCGCGCAGTGACCAGCGACTCGGCAAGCTATAGGGACGAGGGTGCGCGACACGGCACAGTGTGCGGACGAGACGGCCTAGGCGAGGGCTCGGGCTGGCGACGTTGGCACTGGGCGAGGCTCGGGCGACGCGAGTAGGGGCGAGCAGGGGGCTCGGGCTGGGCGAGCTGGGGGGCCTGGCTCGAGCTAGGGTGAGGGCTCGGGGAGAGAGAGATAGAGAGAGAGAGAGAGAGAGAGAGAAAAAGAGAGAAAATGGGGATTTAGAAAAGAAAATGGGAAAATAAAAGAAAAATGGAAATAAAAGGAAAATAATGGGATTTTATCTCTTTTTCCATCCTTATCCAAATTAAAACCTTAAAATCCTTAAAATCCCATTTCCCGGCTTCCTCCTTCGAGACCCGACCAAAGCAATCTTTTCGAATAAATAAAACTCACTTAAATCCAACTCCCAAATCAACCAACCATCGCAAAGGAAGCACTCAACCAACCATCCATCACTTTGCCAAAGCCCAAACCACAACCGAGCATCCAACCAACTAGCCCAGACACCTCGGGACTCACAGCCAACAACAAACAAGCCTCGACAAAAGCAGGAGCTACCTCGAAGCCCTAAAAACCACAAATCCTGCCCGGAGAGCCAAAAGACCAAAATACCCCCAAGGGTCCAAACCGCTCTAATGACCCAACCAAACAACCAAGCTCGACTGTAAGGCACCTCAGCGGAATAGGAAACTGGGCTGTTACAATACTCCCTCCTTTTAAGACTTTCGTCCTCGAAAGTCCTAAGACGAAACAGCTCCAGGAAAACTCCACTAATCCAGCCAACTGAACTTCTCGGCCAAAACAACACCAACCTTCTCCGAAATCCAAACCCTCTTGGGTTCTCAAAGGCTCAAAGGCAGAATGCCATCCAGACTGCCACAAACTAACTCAACCAAGACTGGGCATACACTGAACTCCGAAGGGAATAGACGGCAAACCACGTCCTCAACTCGCACCAACTCTCAAACGGTGCTTCTCTCAGCAAACTCGAGGACTGGCCACAAGCTCTGAAACTCTACACCACGCACGGGCAAACTCCTCTGGGAGCTCACAACTGCTAACAAGCAGCCTCAACCCTACACAAGCTGGCCAAACAATTGAACCTCCCAGGGTCTAGAAAACCAAACGGCCTACTCTTACTTCACAGAGACTAGCGAACCTCAAACCTTGCCTACAGCCTTAACGAAAACCAATCGAATCACCAACTGGCGACTGATAAAAAAGGCAAGGGGCACCATCCTGGTACACCCAACAGCTAACAACACTCACACCAGCTGAAACTTCAGCTACGACCACCTCTAAAAGACAAGGGCCAGGCACAGGCTCCACTCGGCCAAACCAACAAATGAAAACTCCTCATCGGCCGAACGCAAACTTTTCGGAGCCAACCTACCAGCAACTGGCCAAAGAAAATACTGCCAGGCCAGGAACAACCAACATTCCTCTCAAGGAAAACTCGGGCTGCAAGGACTAAACCATCACGCAGTTATCTGCAGCACAACCCCTTGAGGAAAACAGCTCAACAGACTTACCAACCAAGGCCACGACACCTCCGTGCCGGCTCACTCAAATGAGGTTCCGCTATATCGCCAACTGCGAACGCACAACAACAAGAAGCAAAGCTCGAGAAGGGCTTGCTCAGCAGAACTCAACCCAACTCTTAAAATCCAACTGGCTACTCAAAGGACTTCTTTCTTTAAGCTTAAGCCTAACTCATCTTCCAACTAGAAGCTCCACTCCCGAAACCTCACGAGGAAAATGGATGACGACAACCTCAAAGCTTACGGATCCTGAGCCACACGAATCTGCAAGACTACCTCAGAAGCTAACACTCGAGGCTGATATCCAGGGAGCAACTCAACCACCACAGAGACTAGGGGGAAAGGGAAATCTTCAATCCCCAAAGAACCAACAACTTGACAGAAACAACTCTTATTGGCTGGCCTCTGCCCTTGCTGGGACAAACAACTTTTGCTTGCTAACAACACAATGCAGGGACCCTCTCGCTGGGCTGACCGCTGCGCTACTCTGACCAACTACACAACTCAGGAGCTAAGCTGACTCCTACTAAATGGGAAACGATT
This sequence comes from Sicyos edulis, assembly GCA_036507275.1. Lineage (NCBI taxonomy): Eukaryota > Viridiplantae > Streptophyta > Magnoliopsida > Cucurbitales > Cucurbitaceae > Sicyos > Sicyos edulis. The sequence goes on along the minus strand of CM071851.1, from coordinate 26,503,339 downwards.
TCCCAGCAAGCAAACTCCAGAAGGGCAGCGAACTCACACACGCTCGCTGACTTGCTCAAACCCAAGGCAACAGCAACCAACTCTCTTGGAAGCAACACCCAAGGGGAAACTCAACCAATCAGATCACCAATCTGGAACTAACAGAACTTACTCAACTGCCGAAGGAGGGGTCAACTCCCAAAACTTCCTGACTAGGAACAAGACCTCAGGGCAACGCCCTCCAGCTAGAACCGAACTAGCTTTCGAAACAACAAGAGGACCAAACCTTGGCCCAACACTCACAAGAGGCAAAACAACCCTTACTGCAGCCTCTAGAACACCATCCAAGGGTCCGCTTAACTAGACAAACAACTGCTTCCAAGCAGCCAACAAACTTTTCCTTCTTGCTAGCACCTCTACCATCAACTCATGGCTACGGGATAAATCTGACAACTCCCAGAAGGAAACGGCTCTTACAAGCAGACAACCGAAGGATAGAGAGCTCCACATATGCTCACTGTCTTGCTCTACTAGAGCAACAACATCTAAACTCAAGAGGCAACAACAGGGGTCCACCACAGACTGAACCTCCAAATGCCAAAAGGGGCAACTCTCAACATCCTGAAAACAGGAAAACAACCAACAGGGCACGAACCACTCACCCCACGAGCAAAACTAATTTCTAGCAGCTCCAAACCACACCTTGGTCAACACCAAGCATCAACTTGCCACCGCACCGGAACCAATCCGGACTCTGCTCTAAACAAACACTGGCTTGCTAGTCTACCAAGACTGCCAGCAACTCAACCGAGGCTACAAACTACACGGCTCCAGCTTGCCAACTGAAACTCACTACCTGGGCCTGACTGAGCTCTGGAGAGGCTCTCCACAACCTAGGGTTCTTCGGTAACCCTCGACACACACTGTCGACAAAGGAGCTAACAGCCAACTGCCTGAACAGGCACAACTCTCTCCAGTATCTCAACTATGTAGGCCAACTCCAACTCCTTGGGAACCAAGAGGACCCAAAATGCTACCGAATGCGTTGCCTTCCTGCTCAAACATCAGCCACAACAAGGCTTCTACCCAAGGAAAGGATCCAAACAACTCTCTTAGCCAAGGCAATCAGAAACTATGCAGCTTTGCTACGACCGCTCTTGTTCAGTTTCCAACTGAACTCCAACCGAAGGAACACCAAAAGTTCCATCTCCACACGATGCTCAAAGCTGAGGCAACCTTGCTTTACAAAAGCATAACCATGCCAAACTGAACTTACTTTATACCAAGCCTCTACCAAGGGTGCTTACCCATAAGGCATCAAAATCTTCTGGCAAGGCATCAGCTCATCTCGCCTCATAGGCATCCAACTCGCCTCATAGGCATCCAGCTCATCTCATGAGCATCCAACTCAGGGTCCCTCTGCTGAACCAAACTCGCATCTACGATGCTCAACTCTCCACAGATTAAGGCACTCGAAGGTAATTGACCGCACTACCAACCTCAAGGAAACTCTTGGCCTTAACACTAGCGTGAGACTCATGCGCACCAACACTTACCAACCGCCAACCTGCTGACTGGCTCAACCTCAAGAAACACTGGGAAGAGGCTCCGGCTCCTCTCGAGCATCCTTTCGCTTGTAGTCCATCGACTACCACTGAACTAGCCCTCTGGCACGACCTAAACAGGTGCAACTTCCATAAACGGATCCAAGGCTAAAGGAGTGCGTTGAACTTCGAACGGAATAGAACCATCTGCTATGCCCATGGCAAACTCAAGCCTGAACCAAACTTAGTGCCAAAGTGGCACACCAACCAATGCACCTCAAGTGCTACTACTACCAAATCCACATCTTACTACAGATGGGGCCAGCAAGGTCACTACCTCAAGTCACAACAACTCTGGCTAGGCATACAATGGCTCAACTCAAACAACCATGCCTATGACATCTCATCAAACCGAAGGCTCACAGCCTACTCTTGCATCTCCACATGATGCTCAACAAAACTCTGGCCGGATCTCTCAACATGCAGCAGCTAGCTCCACTCTGGGCCGTTAAACAACAGCAGGTTTACAAGGGGGCAAAGATGTCTCTACATCTTCCTCAGGCCACTAACACGACAACTTGCAAAACTGGGCGGCTCCATCAACGCCAACAAACTCATCGGCATAAACCTGCTGATCATGCCCTCCCGGGAACCTCCGGGGCTACAAGAGCTACTAGGGGTGTCTGCTGAAATACTTTGTCAGCTGGGCTATCTGTGCCCGGGACTCCTCACTCTGGCGCGCTACAAATCTGCGCACAGGTCTCCGCTCTCTGATAGCTAAAGACCTGCCATCAAATCTCTCATGGCTGGAGCACACTCTGCTTAAGGAGTCTCACTCTGAGGCGTGCTAGCCTCTACCCCCTCCACTAGGCAACTCAACTGCCAGGGCCAAATCTGGCCTGCGGGCCTAACAACCCTGGACGCGGCCTCAACATCAACACGATCACCCAACTCCTCGGTCGGACATGCCAAGCGTCCCGCTGCTCCTCGAGTGCGATCAACATATCGCGATCTCGCACAAAGCACCTCCACCCTCTCACTAGGTGAAAAGCAACAATCGGGCCACAAATGGCCTCACGGAGTCTAAGCTCGCCTCCCTCGGGACGACGTCCCGGGGGCATCCGAATCTATCTGGATACCTCAAAAAGTCGCTAAATCTCGCTCGCGATCGCGAAAAGTTGGCATGATGGCTCTCTAAGCCCAAACCAACAACGAGTCAGAACCTGCTCGTCTCCGCTCCACAACTCTACACAAGGCAAACACTAGATGAAAAGTATTGTAAATTCTTACCCCTTTCTTTAAAATAGTAAACTTAGGCGTACCTGATGATCATGGAAAAAGGTCAGTCTACAAAATCTATGACTCTGAGCTCTGATACCAACTGTAACGACCCGACCCGAAAGGGGTTCTAAAATAGGCCGTCACCTCTATGCATGCATACAAATTTACAGAAAATTTGCAAAATGGTGTTCGGATTCTAAGTAAAAACTAAACATAAAACCTCCATTTAAAAGTCAACATCAATTCCGGGAACCGGTCCCTGTTCCCAAGCACCTGTTCCAAGACAAATACATTTACAAAACTTACTCTGATAAGAGATTTATTTAAAACATACAAACTTTACAATAGTTACAACAATGCTAGAATCCGGAAATACATTTAGAAAACACCCTAGGGCTTCGTGCCCAACTACATGCATTCAGAGGACATTTAAATCATAAACATAAAACTCAGAGTTGAACAACGGGTTTCCATGATCACAGCTCCTCCTCCAGCCATCCTGTCTCGCACCATGGTTACCTGTGGAAAAACCACAAAAATAAGGGTGAGTAACGAATTACTCAGTAAGAATCCCCAACCGGGGTACAATACGATATAATCAGTCATCTAGTACCAAAGCATGCAAGCAAACAGCTACCAACACAGATCATAGCTCAACGAGCTTACGAGGAAAGATCTGGAATCATCGGAAGTCTCCTACTTTCGGCCTACTGATTGGTTATCCTGACCAATCCTGGGACATAACCGAGGTATCTTTCACTCGGGGGATTGTTCAGCTCAAAAACTTATCCCAAAGATGTCCTCAAGGGCCTCCTTGCCCTTGCTACTAATCTGGACTTACGGGAGAGTACCCGAAGTCTGGCTCTAACGAAAGGAATGGTGTACTCACGACATTAGCCAGGGGAGATCTTCAAACCGGCAACTAACGCGTGTGCGCGCACACCGCATGCTGCTGCAACCAGCGTAAATGCGGGGGCCTAAGGGCAAACTACGCGGGCCAGGTACGCATGCCTAAGACTCGGAAGCGGTGTCACTGATCACAGTAGCGCGAGGCACTCGGCGCTCATCTGTGCCGCATGATCCACCGACCTGAAGCTAAGAACCGGCCAGGGCAGGCTTACACCGATGGCAGGGTTCCGCTCTAGCAGGCTATAAACTAGGCTTATGCCCAAGTGGGTAGATAAATCCACAACCGGCGGGTCGGGGGGGAAGCAAGATACGTTATGATGCGCACACTTTACTCCCGACCAGAGCTAAATCCACCTTGGCGACCGGGGGGGTAAGCAAGATACGTTATGCTGCGCACACTTTACTCCCGATCAGTGGGGACAAAGTACGTTATGTCCACTCAGCTTCTGGATGATGACAAACCCTACAACTCTATCTAAGAGTACAGAGTAAAATCAATGATTCCTGGCTACCAAACAATGACCGACATCAAACACGCTAACCTAGCATGATACTACGAGCTTAAGCAGGAATCATAAGCATGCTGGCAGAACAAACCTAGCATGGCACTAACATGTAAAATCAGGCAAACATGCTAGCAAGAAATCAATCCAACTGCTCTATCACTAACATGCTCATAACAGTCAGCAAACATACAAGGCATATCATGAAAATATCGCAGGGCCCACACAACTCCGGTAAGAAATCCTTACCTGGTCGGAAGGCAAAAACACACAATAAATCTAACTGCGATCGAACTCGAGCAACCTATAGCGAGCCAAACAAACACATCAATAATCATAAAAATAGGCCTAAATACAATAAAATAAACAGGGCTCGGCTCGGGAGCAACTCACGAGGCGTGGCTCGACACGCTGTAACGAAGCCGGCCAGACCGGGCGAGGCAAATAAAGGGCTAAGCTGGCGCGCTGGCTGGCGAGCCGCTCGCGTGGCTGGCGCGCGCTTGTGACGGCGCAGGCGCGCGGCGACACTGGGCGCACGGCTGGCGGCGCTAGCTCGGCTGGGCGCTGGCATGCGGCGCGGCTTGGCACAAGAATGGCGCGCTCGCGCGAGCTCGACGAGCTACAGGGATGCGCGCGCGGGGCGACGCGACGCGACGGCTACACGGCACGAGCGCGGGGACCAGCGACTCCGCTAGCTACTGGGACGAGGATGCGCGACACGGCACAGTGCGCAGACGAGACGGCCTGGGTGAGGGCTCGGGCTGGCGACGCTGGCATTGGGTGAGGCTTGGGCGACGCGAGCAGGGGCAAGGAGGGGGCTCAGGCTGGGCGAGCTGGGGGGCCTGGCTCGGGCTAGGGTGAGGGCTCGGGGAGAGAGAGGGAGAGAGAGAGAGAAAAAGAGAGAAAATGGGGATTTAGAAAAGAAAATGGGAAAATAAAAGAAAAATGGAAATAAAAGGAAAATAATGGGATTTTATCTCTTTTTCCATCCTTATCCAAATTAAAACCTTAAAATCCTTAAAATCCCATTTCCCGACTTCCTCCTTCGAGACCCAAACAAAGCAATCTTTTCCAATAAATAAAACTCACTTAAATCCAACTCCCAAATCAACACTAAGGGCCCGGGCTCGAATCCCAAAGGAAGCACTCAACCAACCATCACTTTGCCAAAGCCTAAACCACAACCGAGCATCAAACCGACTAGCCCAGACACCTCGGGACTCGCAGCCAACAACAAACAAGCCTCGACAACGGCAGGAGCTACCTCGAAGCCCTGAAAACCACAAATCCTGCCCGGAGAGCCAAAAGACCAAAATACCCCCAAGGGTCCAAACCACTCTAATGACCCAACCAAACAACCAAATCCTGACCCGAAGGCACCTTGAAAACTGGAATAGGAAACTGGGCTGTTACAAGATGTGATCATGGAAACCCGTTGTTCGAACTCTGAGTTTATGTCTATGATTCTTTGTGTTTTATTTTCCTCTGAATGCATGTAGTTGGGCACGGAGCCCTAGGTTGTTTTCTGACTGTTTTTCAGGATTCTAGCGCTGTTGTAACTATTGGAAAGTTTTAAATGTTTTAAATAAATCTTTGATCAGAGTGAGTTTTGGAAATGTATTTGTCTTGGAACAGGTGCTTGGAAACAGGGACAGGTTTCAGGAATTTTATGTTGACTTTTCAAATGGTTGTTTGTATGTTTTAGTTTTCACTTAGAATCTGAAAACCATTCCTGCATATTGATTTTAGTTTTGATTGCATGCATTGAGGTAAAGGCCTATTTTAGAACCCCATTTGGGTCGGGTCTTTACAACAGCCCAGTTTTCCGTTCTGGTTTCCAGGTACTTTCGATTCAGTATTCGAACGTTTCGTTAGGGCTTTTTAACCCTGAAGGCCATTTTGGTCATTTTGCTCTTAAGGCTAACCTGGTGGGGTTCCAGGGCTGTTTCTGTATTTCGTTGCGACCTAACTTTTGTTGGTTGCCGGTTCCCGAGAGTTATGATGTTTGTTAGGGTTTTGGAGGTATCCCAGTTAAATGTAAAAATTAAGGAAAATTTAAAAGAGAAGTGCTCGAGCCAGAACTCGAACCTAGGTGGCTAGGAGTTGAAATTTGTTGTTGATTAATTAAGAATTAATTAATGTTGCTGATGGGTTTTGAACCTGTGGCCTGCTAGGCTTTTGGGAAGCTTGAGTTGGAAAGGAAAAATTAGGATTTTTAAAGGTGTTGTTGCTAGGACTCGAACCTTGGTTGTTTTGGAGTTGAGAGCTTAATTTAAACAGGTTTTAAAAGAGAAAAAAAAGGTGTTGCTTGTGGGATTCGAACCCTTGACCTGCAAGGGAGTTTGGAGGCTTGGATTAAAAAGGATTATTTAAGAAGAAATTTGCGTTCGAGCTGGGACTCGAAGGGGGAAAGCCCAAGTTTTCAATCGACAAAATCCAAGTCAAAAGAAATCGTATTTCTTTCTTCCTACCCGTAGTCGTATCTTCAAATGGAGAACCCTTGGTTTGGCAATTTCTTTTCCCCTCCCCACCATTCTTGCCGATTCCTTAAGGTCTCCCATCACTTTTCATTTGTTTTTCCTTGTTTGTACTTGTCGAGATCACCCTTCTACCTTTGACAATTCCATCTCCTCACCATTGTGCTACCGCAAACCCTATCTTCAAGAACCTCCCCTCTTCCCTTCCATCTTCTTGCCGTTTCTCCAAGAATCAAGACCAAGAACCATGAGGTAAGCTTTCTTCTCCTTTTCTCCTAGCCGAAAGATCTTTTCCTTGTTGTTTGGACAAGCCCTAATCGAGCAAGTTGTCTTTCCTCTTGTAGCCGAGACCCCTTGGTGTTTCTTGGGGATTGCCGAGCCTTGTTTCCTCTTCTTGAGTGTGCCGATCATCTTTTTGTTCTTCTCTTTGTGTAGCCGCAAGCCCTAGTTCAAGAGGCTTGGTTGAGAGGTGTCTTTGTAAGCTTTAGTTGGAGTTGTTGTTGCCGAATCACACCCAAACCACCAACCTTTGTTGCCTCACCTTCCCTCAAGCACAACCGTGAAGCCGAATCTTGTTAAGGTAAGTTTTTCTCCCCTTGGGTGTGCCCTAATCGTGTTCCTGTTGTTTTGCAAGCTCCAATCGAAGTCGAGAGAGTTCCCGCAACAAGCCCTAGCAGCCATGAATATTTCCTAGCCGAGCACACTCCCGAGGTGAGTTCCCAATCCTAGCCGAGAGCATGTTTGTGTGGTTGGAGTGTGTTGGTTGTTCTTCGAGAAAGCTAACCGGTGTTCAGTTCATTTGAGGTGAAGCCGAGCTAAGTCCAGGAAGTTGGTGAGAGGAGGCCGAGAGCAAGCCCTAGCCGAGAGCTCCCTTGGACACTCTCCAAGGGTTTGGCCGAGAGCTTGTGTAGCTCACTAGGTAACTTCCCGATTCTTGTTTCCTTGAGTTAGTTTAGAGATAGCTAGTTTAGGTTATTGATGTAACTATGTATGTTTTGCTAGGTTGTGTGTTCTGCAGCTCAAGGAGCGTTATACTTATTTACTGCTTGTTTCCAGGTAAGGATTTCTTACCGTGGTTGTGTGGACCCTGCGATGTATCATGATTGTGCTTTGTATGCTTGTTGAGTGTTATGCGCATGATAGTTTGTAACAACCCAAGATTTTCCTTCCGGTTCTCCAGGTTTATTCGGTTGTTTCTCCAGTGAGTTGGTTGGGCTGTTAGGGCTTTTGTGCTTCTAGGGGCACTTTGGTCATTTTGCCCTCCAGGGGTATTTTGGTCATTTTGCCTTTCCGAGACAATTTTGCAATAAGTTAGGGTTTCAGGAATGTTTATGAGTTGGTGGACTTCAGTTTATTCTTCGGTTTCAAGTTCTAGGGCAAGAGTTCCATTTATGGAAAGTTTGGAGGCCTTCCCGGGTAAAGAAGAAAAATAAAAATAATTTGTGTTGGAGCTAGGATTCGAACCTTGGTGAATTTGAAGTTAGATTTGAGCCAAATGTAGAGAAAATAAAATAGTTTTTAAAAGTGCACTTGGTGGGATTTGAAGGTGGGATTTTTCTAAGCTTTTTATTAATTAAAATATGGAAAAAATCACTTAGGGCTTTATCTTTTTCTCCATCCCTTCCCCCTTGGCCGACCCACACTCTCTCCTTCCCTCTCTTTGGCCGAGACCTCAAACCACCATTTCTCTCCATTGATTCCAAGCTTGCCTTGCTCCATTCTCAAGCCTCCAAGTGTATTTCTTCTCCTCCATTGTTGCTCCAATGTAGGTCTTTGTAAAAGCTTTTCCCTTCCCTTCTTTCCATGCCATGGCCGAGCCTACATCTAATCAGGAGGAGATGTGTTCTTCCTTCTTCTCTTCTTGTAGATCCAAGTAGCATCTTGTTGGATTCGAGATCTCTTTGTTGCTTCCATCCAAAAGCTCTTTTCTTCTCATGATTGTTGAGATCCTAGAGCACCATTCTTCCAAGCTCCTTGGCCGAGATCCCTTGGGTAAGTATGATGGTGTTTATGCTTTGTCTAGTGTTGTAGTGTGTAGATCTAATATTGTTCCTCTTCCATTGTGCAAGACAAGCCCTAGCCGATTACTTCTTGGTTGTGCATCCTTCTTGGCCGAGACCTCTTTGCTCTTTGGAAGGCCTTGTCGAATCTACATGGGTGAGTTGGTAAGTGTGTGGTTTTGGTTGCTTGTTGGTGTGGAGTGGCCGAGAGCCATTGGTGTTGAGGAAGCCGAGAGCTCCAAGAGTGTGTTGGTGGTGTATGTGTGTTTGCTTGGTTCTTGGATAAGAGATCTAACTAGTGGTTGTTGGTTGTTGATGCCCTAGCCGAGACATCTTGTTTCAAGGAGTAGTCGAGGCCTAGCTTGGTTATCCTTGTTGTGTTGCCGTAGCCAATATCAAGTGTGGAAGTGTTGTGGCCGAGATTCTTAGGGTTCCATCCTCGGTGCTTGGCCGAGAGCACTAAGTGCTAGTAGGGGTAGTCTCTTGTTCCCTTACTTCTAATTTGTAGTTGATAGATAATTGTTTAGTTAGCTAGGTTAATTTGTATGTTGTATGCTTTTAGGTTGTGAGGCACTACAGCTCAAGGAGCACTTTACTGTTTATATTTCTGCTTATTCCAAGTAAGGATCTCTTACCAGGGTTGTGTGGGCCCTGCAATATGTCTTGATTGCATTATGTTTATATGTTATGAGCATGTTAGTAGATAGGATTGTTTCCTTGTTTAACTCTGCTAGCATGTTTTCCCCTGTTTCTACATGTTAGTGCCATGCTAGGTTTGTCCTTCCAGCATGTTCTGAAATCTCTGTTTAAATGCATAGTATCATGCTAGGTTGTTCCTGTATTCTGGATAAGCATGTTCAGTGGCTAGGGATGTATATTATGTGATATTAGATAGTTAGCTAGACTTGTCTTCCAGAGGCTGAGAGTGGACATAACGTATCTTGTCCCCACAGGTCGGGATCAATGAGAGGCATAACGTACTTTATCTCTGCCCCCGGCAGCCGGTGCGGATTAGCTGTAAAGACCCGACCCGAATGGGGTCCTAAACTAGGCCTTTACCTCAATGCATGCTTTAAAAACTTAGAAACAATATGCAGGATTGTATTCCGGATTCTGAATGAAAACTAAAACAAATAAACATCCATTTAAAAAGTCAAACATTTAATTCCTGAAACCTGTCCCTGTTTCCAAGTACCTGTTCCAAGCCAAATACATTTCCAAAACATGCTCTAATCAGAGACTTATTGTAAAGACCCGACCTGAAATACGGTCCTAAACCTAGGTCCTCACTCAGCATGCAAGTTAAATATTTCAACAAGCGGTTTAGTGCTCATGTTTAAAACTTTTTCAAAACATTTGGAAACGGGGAACACTTAAAACAGAACCAACAATTTTCATAAAGCAAATCCAATAAGGTAAAATAAGCCTGGCCAGTATTTATAAAAGAACATTCAAAACAGTTTAAACAACTTTAACATTATTCCCCTAGGACTCATGTCCATCTACATGCTGAATAAGTAAATGCAAACAATAAACGACAGAGTGCCGGCAGCCCCCATGATCAAACAGCTCCCTCCGCTAGCCATCCTGGTGCTGTCCCAAGTTATCTGGTGGAAAAACCACAGAAATAAGGGTGAGTATAAACATACTCAGTAAGAATCCCCAACCCTAGTATACATGCAAACAAAAACGAGCTCAGAAACCTCAGGTTGGCTCAGACTAACTTCCGAACTAGAAATTGCCTATTCAAGGCTTACATCTACAGCCTATCCTAGGTTCTACACCTGGATGCCCTTCGGGGTCTTACACAACCTTGGACTTAGTGATGCCCATCGGGGACTTACACACCTAGGAAGCCCATCAGGGTCTTACACCTCCAACTCAGTGATGCCCATCGGGGACTTACACACCTAGGATGCCCATCAGGGTCTTACACCTCCAACTCAGTGATGCCCATCGGGGACTTACACACCTAGGATGCCCATCAGGGTCTTACACCTCCGAATGTCCATCGGGGTCTTACCCGAGCGGGACCTAAACTAGTTACCCCTACAGTCTTCTACACTATACATCACCCGCCTATGCCTAGCACGGAACTAACAGGATAAAATAGAACAAGGTATGCCAAGATAATTAAACCCCTTGCATGGAACTAACAGAATATATCAGGGACACAAGAGCAACACGATCTGGAAGCAAGAGAAAACATGTAACCTACCCACTGGAAATTTCATACAATCACAAGACATGGCATGCTGGAAGAACAAACCTAGCATGGCACTAACATGAACAACAAGCAACATGCTAGCAAGATTTCAAACACAAGCTGTTCAATAGCTAACATACTCATAACAGCAACCAAGCATACAAGGCACAATCATGATAGCATCGCAGGGTCCACACAACCACGGTAAGAAATCCTTACCTGGGAACAAGCAGAACTAACTACCTCAACCAACAAGCAACCCTCGAGCTTCTAAATGTACCCGAGCAACCTAAGCAAACAATAAAAATCATCCTAATTAAGCAACCAACAACTAACATCTTAAGGTCCAAAAGAGTGGAGGCTCGGGAATTACCAACCGAGAAGGCACTAGGTCTCGGTCCCATCTATCTCGGCAAAACCGGCTCTCGGCGGCAGTGGGCGAGCGGGGCGTGCACTGGCGAGCAGATCAAGCGCTCATTGCAGGCAATGGGCGGGCGCGGCGACACGGGCGGGCAGACGCGGACGGAGCTGGGGCGCGGGCGCGCTGGCTCACAGATACAGACGGAGACGCCCGACGCGGGCGCGGCAAGGCGACACGGACTGGGCGCGCGGTCGCGGCATGGACTGGGCGCGACACGAGCAGGCTGACGGGGCGTCTGGGCGCGATGTAGGGGCCGTGGCTTTGGGCGCTCTGGCTGCTTTACTGGTCGTGGCGACAGTGGGGCGGTATCTTTGGAGCGTCTGGCTGCTTTCGCTGGCGGTCTGCACAGCAGTGCGTCGCTGCTGGTGCTGATCTTTGGCTCGCTCGGTCTGCGGCTCAGGCTGGGGTTTCGGTTGAGGTTTCTTGGTGAGAGAGGAGAGAGAGAGAGAGAGAGAGAGAGAGAGAGAGAAGGGGAAAGAATAAGGGTTTTCTCTTTTCTTTTCCTTTTTCCTAAATTAAATAGGCTTTGGGTGGTCCAAAATCCCTTCCCAAGGCTTTCCTCCTTCGAGTCCTAGCTGACGCATTCTTTTCCATTTAATAAAACCCATTTAAATCAAGCCTCCTAATCACCGTTAGGTCAAGGGTTCAATTCCCAAAGGAAGCACTCTAAATAACAATAATTTTGCTAATTACCAAAACTCCTCCAAACTTCCAAATAACTAGCCCGAACTTCTTGGGTCCTGCAACCAACAACAATCAAACCTCGACAAAGGCAGGAGTGAGCCTGGAGTCCTCAAAATCCACAAAACCCTGACCGGGGGCAAAAAGACCAAAATGCCCCTAAGGGTTAAAAAAGCACTAACAACCCATCCGAACATCCGGATAATGAACCAGATACACCTGAGAAACCAAAATAGAAAACTGGGCCGTTACAATACTCCCTCCTTTTAAGACTTTCGTCCTCGAAAGTCCTAAGACGAAACAACTCTAGGAAAACTCCACTGATCCTTAACCAACCAAACTCCTTGTCAGGCCAACACTAGTCCTTCTTCGAAATCCCAACCCTCTTGGGTTTCCAAAGGCTCAAGCCATAAAGACATCGAGTCTGCCACAAACTATCTCAACCCTACACCATGCTGGCCAACCAACTGAACCTCTCAGGTTCCAGAAACCAGTCAGCCTACTCTTACTTCACAAGAGACCAACGAACTCCAATGGTTTCCTATAAGCCTTAACGAAATCCAATCGAACCACCATCTGGCGGCCGATCCATAAGGCAAACTTGCCCAACTAGAACGCGTCCACAACACTTTAAGCAACCATCTTGAAGAGCACCGACGCATTCAAGCCAGGGGCACATACCTGGTTCACCAGACGGCTACCGCCACTCACACTAGCTGAAACTTCAGTTATGGCCACCCCTAAACGACAAGGTCTAGGAACAGGCTCCACTCAGCCAAACTAATATATTGGAGCCCCTCATCGGCCGACAACAACTTTCCAATGCAATCCGATCAGCCACTAGCCTAAGAGAATATCGCCAGACAGGAAAACAAACAACATACCTATCTCGGAAATCTCGAGCAGCAAAGAATAAAACAACACGCAGCTACTTGCAACACAACACCTCGAGGATAACAACTCAAAGGTTTAACCAACCAATGCCAACCCCCTCAACTTTGGCTCAACTAAATGCCAACCACAAACGCACAACAACCAGGAGCAAAGCCTGAGAAAGGCTTGCTCTGCAGAACTCAACTCAAGCTTACAACTGGTGAAGCTCGCCTCCAAGGACATGCAACTCTCAAGTCCAACTAGCTAAACAAATGACTTCCTCCTTTTAGCTTAGGCCTAACTCATCTTCCAACCAGAAAGTCCACAATCGATTGAACCACCAACTTAGAGCTAGCAGTATCTATCCAAACTCCGAAGGAGGTGCCAACTCCTGAAACCTTCCAAACAAGAGCAAGTCCTCAAGGCCACGCCCGCTTGCTCCAACCAAGCTAGCTCTTACAACAACATGGGAACCAAACCTTGGCCAACTACAAGCACCAACAGATAATAACGATTTTGCCAACGCTGCGAGGTACTAAAACAACACTAGCTCGTCAACCGACTACAAGCTTTCAAAGAACTCAACCGAGGAACACCGCTGGGTCCAGGCCGAGCTCTAGTGAGGCTCTCCACAACCTAGGGTTCCTCCGATCACCCTCCGACTCACACAGCCGTCAAACGGTCTAACAGACAACTAGCTACACGGGCACAACTCTCTCTCCAGCATCTCGACTATGCTGGCGTGGTCCAACTCCTCGAAAGACCAAGAAGACCAGAAATACTACAGAATGTGTCAGCCTCCAACTCAAGCATCGACCACATCGTAGCTTCTACCCAGGGTAGGGATCCGATCAACACTCTTAGCAATGACGGTCAAAAACTACGCGGCTTTGCTACCACCGCCCTTGATTAGTTCCAACTGAACTCCAACCATCGATCAACAAGAAATTCCTCTACCCAGGTCAAAGGCCAACTAGCATAACTTGCCTAAGCAACAACCCGGCTACAAGCACGGTATCCTTACGATCAAAATTAGGGCACTTGCCAAGAACTAAACCCCTAACACCTCAAGGACTGAGCAATGGTTTCTCAACACGAACCTTTCGTGGTTCCCAATACATACCCCACGAAATGAGCTACACAAAAGTACACTGGCGTGCACAGCTCCAACTTGATTCCTTAAGATCCAACACGAACTATAACACAAGGTAACCTTTGCCTCCAAAAAGAGCCACAACTAGCAAGGGAGCAACAAGAGTTCAAACCCACTCGGGGTCAACTCACCACGAAACGCCACATTGGCCAACTCACTTGTAAAGACCCGACCCAAGAAGAGGTCTCTAACCTAGATCCTTACTTAGCATGCATGATTAAGAATGTAAAACGTCATTTAGAGCTCCAAATTTAAATCTTTGCAGTCAGCACATTCAAAACAAAAACCATAATTCCAATAAATAAAACCAACAAGTAAATGACTGATCAGTACTTTTCTTAAAACAAATCAAAGGAAAACGGTTTGTGAACATAAAATAGTTTTATGAGTGTTTTCTTAGGGACTCAAGTCCCACTACATGCTAATTCGTAAAAACAGTAAAAGAACGTGCAATCTCAGAGTCAGCTATCCATGATCATCCAGCAGCCTCCTCCTAGCCAACCAGCCACTGTCCCAAGTTACCTGGTGGAAAACCACACAAAATAAGGGTGAGCAACAAGTTACTCAGTAAGAATCCCCAACTGGGGTACAATACGAAAACATCTCATTTAGCACAAGTACATGCAACCATACAACGACTTGGAGCAAACAGTTGGGTTAGACCATACGCCCCTCCTGGAGCTTGCCTATTCGAAGGCTTACAGCTATAAATTACCCTAGGTTCTACACCTGGATGCCCTTCGGGCCTTACACAACCTAGGACTCAGTGCTGCCCATCGGGGACTTACACACCTAGGATGCCCATCGGGGTCTTACACCTCCAACTCAGTGATGCCCATCGGGTCTTATACACCTAGGATGCCCATCGGTCTTACACTTCCAACTCGGTGATGCCCATCGGGTCTTATACACCTAGGATGCCCATCGGGTCTTACACCTCCAACTCGGTGATGCCCATCGGGTCTTATACACCTAGGATGCCCATCGGGTCTTACACCTCCAACTCGGTGATGCCCATCGGGGTCTTATACACCTAGGATCCCCATCGGGGTCTTACACCTCCAACTCAGTGATGCCCATCGGGGTCTTATACACCTAGAATGCCCATCAGGGTCTTACACCTCCAACTTAGTGATGCCCATCGGGGTCTTATACACCTAGGATGCCCATCGGGGTCTTACACCTCCAACTCAGTGATGCCCATCGGGGTCTTATACACCTAGGATGCCCATCAGGTCTTACACCTCCGGATGTCCATCGGGGTCTTACCCGAGCGGGACCTACACTAGTTACCCCTACAATTCTCTACACTATACGACACTTGTCTAAACCCAACATGGATCTAACAGCATTCAATGGAGAACATGGATATGTCAGGATGGAAGAACGTAGCATGGATTTAATAGAATGCAACATAAAGCATGAATATGACAGGTTAGGAGAACCTTAGCATGGAACTAATGAAACGCGGACATAACACGAACATGAATCAAAGCAAGCATGATGCCTATCCACTAGAAACTCATACAGTTACAATAATCAATATGCTATCAAGTGTTCGCAGGGTCCACACAACCCCGGGTAAGAAATCCTTACCTGGAAACGAGTGGAAAGTAACTATCACGAACCAACTAACAACCCTCGAACTTTAAAGCGAACCTGAGCGACCTAGACATACAATAAAATATCCTAAATAAATAAATAGTAGCTAAAATCATGAAGTTCAAAGGGTGGAGGCTCGAAAATTTACCAACCGAGAAGTCACACGTCTCGACAACAAGGAGCAGGAACGGCGCTGCTGGTGCGGCAGGGGCGCAGGCACTGGCACTGGCTCGGGCCCGTGGCAAGGTGAGCAGACACGCTGGAGTGGGCGCACGGCAAGGCGTCTGGACGACGGGCCGCGTGCGGGCGACCTGGGCTGCGGGGCCGGCGCGCGAACGTGCGACACGCTGGGACGACGCGCGGGTGAGCGGTGCAACGCAGGCGGACGGACGAGCGACGCGGCTGGTGTGCTGGTGCGCGGTCGTGCGGTTGCGGCAGGACGGAGCGGTGCGGGCGGTGCGCTGGGGCGCACGGTGCAGGCGACGGGCGGCGTTGGGGGCGTGCGGTGCAGGCGACGGGCTGGCTGGCTCTGCGGGCTGGTTGATCGGTGAGGGGTGAAGGCTGGGCAGGTGCGGCTTGGTGCGACGGCGACATGGGCGTGGCTGGGTGCGACGGCGGCGTGGGCATGGCTGGGTGCGATGGGCGGCGACGGCGAGGGTATGAGGAGAGGGCTTTTGCGAGTGAAGTTCTCTTTTTTTTTTTCCTTCCCTTAATTATATAAGCCTTGGGAATCTCAAATTCTCTTCCCAAGGCTTCCCCCCTTCGAGCAACGGCTGACGCACTATTTTCTTTATTTAAATCCAAACTTCCAAACCCCTTTTTAGGCCAAGGGTTCGAGTCCTCCCAACAACACTTTTGAGCATAAAATATAAAGAAACCTAATTTTACATTCAACGGGAAACCAGGCTGTTACAGTACTCCCTCCTTAGAAGACTTCCGTCCCCGGAAGTCGCTGTACTTAAAACAACTCCGGGTAGATCCTCCGCATCTCCCCTTCCAACTCCCAGGTAGCTTCCTCAATACCCTGATTCCGCCATTGCACTTTCACCAAATCAATGGCTCGATTTCTCAAAACTTTCTTCTCAAATGCTATGATTTTTACAGGCTTCTCCTCAAAGCTCAAGTCGTGGTTCAACTGTAAAGGCTCAAAATCTATGACGTGCGAAGGGTCTGCCACATACTGGCGGAGCATCGAAACGTGGAACACACTATGTACTGCAGCCAAGGACGGCGGAAAAACTAACCGGTAAGCTACGGCCCCAATCTTCTCGAGGATCTCGAATGGTCCAACAAACCTGGGGCTCAGCTTCCCCTTCTTACCAAACCTCAAAACTCCACGCATCGGAGCTACCTTAAGAAACACATGCTGGCCAACCTCAAACTCCAACTCTCTACGCCTGACATCGGCGTAGCTCTTTTGCCTGCTCTGGGCAGTCAACATACGAGCCCTGATTTTCTGGACAACCTCATTGGTCAACTGAAGCAACTCCGGACCTAACACCTGCCTGTCCCCAACCTCTTCCCAGAATACCGGGGATCTGCAGCGCTTACCATACAATGCTTCAAACGGTGCCATCTGAATTGTCGTCTGAAAACTATTGTTGTAGGCAAACTCCATCAAGTACAAGTACTGGTCCCAACTACCCAGGAAATCCAACACACATGCTCGCAACATGTCCTCTAAGATCTGATTTACCCGCTCAGTCTGGCCATCGGTCTGTGGGTGGAAGGCTGTACTGTAGCTTCACTCTGTGCCCAAACCTGCCTGAAGGGCTTTCCAAAACCATGATGTAAAACGGGAATCTCGGTCTGAGATAATTTTTACTGGCACTTCGTGGTACCTAACTATCTGCTCAAGGAACAATCGCGCCTTTGCTCCACGGTGTAGCTTATCTGCCGGGAATGAAGTGTGCACACTTGGTCAACTCATCAACGATCACCCAAATCTGTGCATAACCTCTAGGAGTCTGGGCAAACCCGAAATAAAGTCCATGGTGATCTCCTCCCACTTCCACTGTGGCACCCGA
Source organism: Sicyos edulis (assembly GCA_036507275.1). NCBI lineage: Eukaryota > Viridiplantae > Streptophyta > Magnoliopsida > Cucurbitales > Cucurbitaceae > Sicyos > Sicyos edulis. The sequence goes on along the minus strand of CM071851.1, from coordinate 26,485,683 downwards.
AGCGCCGCGAAAAACCTGCTTTGGTTTTACGTCTAGGCGCCTTCACTTGGCGACAAGTGAAACACCGATCGCAAACCGGGCAATCTCTCTCTTCATCCCCATCCACCAAAAAGTCTCGCTTAAGATCTTGATACATCTTGTTACCCCACAGGTGCCATGCAAAAGGCGAGGTGTGAGCCTCGGTCAACAACTCTGACGAATACCAAAGATCGGCCGGGACACATAGCCGACCCTTATATCTCAAACCACCATCCGCCAATATCACAAAATCAAAGTCACCATCACCAACCCTCTCATACAAACTCTTTAACTTAGGATCACCCAACCGGCCGTCGATAATCCTTTGCCTTATCGAAGGTGGATGGTCAATCGAGCTACCCCGCAAAGTAACATCCCCTAACAACACTTTGCTATTTCTCGCTCTCCGAGGTCTTTACTTATGACACTTTTGGGGTTTGCCAACGTTGCTAGATGCGAGGTCTTTCTACTTAGTGCATCTGCCACAACATTTGCCTTTCGGTGTGATACAGATCTCACAATCGTAATCCTTTACAAGCTCCAACCACCTCCTCTGCCTCATGTTCGGTCCTACGAGTGAAGAAATACTTGAGGCTTTGGTGGTCCGAGAAAATCTGAATCTTTTCCCCATACAAGTAGTGCCTCCAGATTTTAAGTGCAAAGACGACCGCTGCCAACTCCATATCATGAGTCGGATAGTTCTGCTCGTGTGGTTTCAATCGCCTCGAGGCGCACGCTATCACCTTACCGTGTTGCATCGAACGCAACCCAAACCAAACTTGCTTGGCATCACCAGACACCACGAAACCCCTGTCCCTCCGAACCGCCAACATCGCGCAGACGTCAAAGTCGTTCTTCACTTAGCAAAACCCTCATCGCACTTCTTATCCCAAACGAAATCGACGCCCTTCCTCGTCAAACGAGTAAGCGGTGCTGCTATGACAGAAAAGTTATGAACGAAGCGACGGTAATATTCGGCCAGACCCATAAAGCTACGAATCTCTGACACAGTCGTCGGTCTGGCCCACGAACTAACGGCCTCTATCTTTGAAGGGTCCACAGCCACTCCCTCCTTAGACACAACGTGTCCCAGAAAAGCTACCTCCTCAAGCCAAAAGTCACACTTTGAAAACTTCGCATAGAGTGGTTCTCACGCGCAAGGTCATCAAAAATCATCTCAAAGCGAAGCATGGTCCTCCTTAGACTTAGAGTACACAAGAATGTCATCTATAAATACGATGACAAAGCGGTCCAAGAATGCCTTGAACACTCTGTCCATCATGTCCATGAATGCTGCTGGGGCATTCGTCAGTCCGAATGACATGACTACGAACTCGTAGTGACCGTACCTCGACCTGAAAGCTGTCTTGGGGATATCTGTATCCCGAATCCTCAACTGATGGTAGCCCGACCTCAAATCAATTTTCGAAAACACACAAGCTCCCTGGAGCTGGTCGAACAGGTCGTCGATACGTGGCAGTGGATACTTGTTCTTGATAGTCACCTTGTTCAGTCCCCTGTAATCGATGCATAGACGCATCGAGCCATCCTTTTTCTTAACAAATAGCACGGGTGCTCCCCACGAGGACACACTTGGCCTAATAAATCCACTGTCAAGAAACTCCTGCAACTGCTCCTTTAGCTCTTTCAGTTCAGCTGGCGCCATACGATAAGGAGCTTTCGAAATAGGACGAGTCCCTGGCTCAAGCTCTATTGAGAAATCCACCTCCCTCTTTGGCGGCAGACCAGGCAACTCTTTAGGAAAAACATCTGCGAACTCTTGCACAATGGGCACTTGCTCAACAGGTAACTGATCACGGTTCTCTCCGGTCAACTTAGCTAAGAAACTCCAAGCTCCTCGGGCTAGCAAACGGTGAGCCTTAACTGCCGAAATCACTAGCGGACACACCCCACTCTGGGTGCCCCGAAACTTAAAGCTAGGCCTGCTCGGCGGCCTGAACACCACCTCCTTCCGGCGGCAGTCAATCATAGCGTGGTTATCAGCCAACCAATCCATACCGAGGATTACGTCAAAACCACTCATAGCTAACACTATGAGCGTAACCTGCAGAGACTCGTCGGACACCTGTATCCGACCATCCCTTACCTTCTGGCTAGCGAACATACTAACTCCCGAGGGAGTAGCAACAGATAACTCAAATCCTAGGGGTTCTAAAATCATGCAAGCATGCTCAGCAAAAACAGCAGAAATAAAAGAATGTGTGGAACCCGAATCAAACAACACAAGGGTAAGGTGGTCAAGAACTAGGAGCGTACCTGCCACTGCGGCCCCGACCTTCTCAACCTCCTGGCGGGTCGTAGCATACACTCTCCCCTGCTGCTGAGCTGGCTGCGCCACCACTGCTTTCTGATTGCAATGTCGGGCCTGATGCCTCTCCTTACAGCAGTTATAGCAAGCTCTAGGGTTACCACCACAAGGTCCCCAATGCTGCTTCCCACAGGATTTACAATACGGTGGCGGCCTCCCTATGCCCTGTTGGCGAGGCTGATCACGGTTACGGTCCCGATGCTGGTATCTGCCATGATAAGTACCCTGGCGGTGCTGACCGCCCCCACGGCCATTAATTCCTGAGTCAAACTTACGCTTTTGGCCCGAGTACACTGGGGCCTTCGACACTACGGTACTAACAACCTGCTCTGGAGGATACCTCCCATCATAAATCGTTGCCAATCAGCATCGCCTTGGCAAAAGTCTCGGGGCTGTGCCCCTAACATCCCGAGACACTCCTGTCTCAAACCCGCAATAAACTTCCCGATCTTGACTCGGGTAGCAATCAACGTAGGCGCGAAGTATCCATATTCGAGAACTTCTTCTCGTACACCTCGATCGAGTCCGACCCTGCTAAGGTTTGAGAACACTCAATCATCTTTTCTTGGGCTTCTTCACTGATAAATTTCGCCTTGAACTCAAATTTTGAAGAATTCCCGGTGGCGGTGGAGACCCAGTAGGTCTCTCACTCAAAGTGGAATCCCACCACCACTTAGCTGTACCAGCTAACACATGAGCTGCACATCGAGCTCGCTGCACCTCAGGACAAGCAATCACCATAAATGTATATTCCAGCACAACAATCCACCTGGCAGCTACCAATGGTTCTCCAGGGGCACTGAACTTCTCGGGCTTCCATTTGACAAAATCCCTCAGCCACTTGCCCAGATCCTCAGCACCTTCCGCCACAACGGCCTCGTTCACAATTGGCTCTCGCCGAGTGGCGATGCGGTGGCATCTGCAGTCTTCTCACGAACCAACTCGGTCGGCTACTCTATCCGACCGGGACTCCTCCTGCATGCAGCTAATAGAGCCTGCGTCTCAGCCCTCTGCTCGGCCCTCTGGTCAGACAGAAAACCAACCATAAGAGCCCTCATGGACTCCACAAAAGCAACTCCTAGTGCAGCCTCCCGAGGCTGAGTTGCCTCCACGCCCTCTCCGGCAACACAGTAGAAGGGCCTGTAGGCGGCCTAACATCAGCATCAGCTTGGGACGACGTCCCTCCCGTGTCAGAATCAATACGAATGCCCTGGCTTGTAGGCCTCGAGCCTCCCTGCCCTCTACGAGTGGTCGGCATCTCGACAATCTACACCCAAACCAACAATGAGTCAGAACCTGGTTTCCCTGCTCCACAACAACAAGTCATATACATGCAAGGTGCAAACGGTATTGTAATTCTTAACCCTTAACCTTAAACTTACGGACATACCTGATGGGTGGCGGAGCGCTGATGATCATGGAAAACAACCTACAACTGCAAGTCAGTCTACAGAACCTATAACTCTGAGCTCTGATACCACTGGCCTAAGAGAATATCGCCAGACAGGAAAACAAACAACATACCTCTCTCGGAAATCTCGAGCAGCAAGGAATAAAACAACACGCGGCTACTTGCAACACAACACCTCGAGGATAACAACTCAAAGGTTTAACCAACCAATGCCACGACACCTCTATGCCAACCCCCTCAACTTTGGCTCAACTAAATGCCAACCACAAACGCGCAACAACCAGGAGCAAAGCCTGAGAAAGGCTTGCTCTGCAGAACTCAACTCAAGCTTACAACTGGTGAAGCTCGCCTCCAAGGACATGCAACTCTCAAGTCCAACTAGCTAAACAAATGACTTCCTCCTTTTAGCTTAGGCCTAACTCGTCTTCCAACCAGAAAGTCCACAATCGATTGAACCACCAACTTAGAGCTAGCAGTATCTATCCAAACTCCGAAGGAGGTGCCAACTCCTGAAACCTTCCAAACAAGAGCAAGTCCTCAGGGCCACGCCCGCTTGCTCCAACCAAGCTAGCTCTTACAACAACATGGGAACCAAACCTTGGCCAACTACAAGCACCAACAGATAACAGTTTCGAAGCCAACGTGGAGGTACTAAAACAACACTAGCTCGTCAACCGACTACAAGCTTTCAGCAACTCAACCGAGGAACACTGCCTGGGTCTGGCTGAGCTCTGGTGAGGCTCTCCACAACCTAGGGTTCCTCCGATCACCCTCCGACACACACATCCGTCAAACGGTCTAATGCAGACAATCGCTACACGGGGCACAACTCTCTCTCAAAGATCTCAACTATCTTTGGCGCGCTCCAACTCCTCGAAAAACCAAGAAGACCAGAAATACTACAGAATGTGTCAGCCTCCAACTCAAGCATCGACCACATCGTAGCTTCTACCCAGGGTAGGGATCCGATCAACACTCTTAGCAATGACGGTAAAAAACTACGCAACTTTGCTACCACCGCCCTTGATTAGTTCCAACTGAACTCCAACCATCGATCAACAAGAAATTCCTCTACCCAGGTCAAAGGCCAACTAGCATAACTTGCCTAAGCAACAACCCGGCTACAAGCACGGTATCCTTACGATCAAAATTAGGGCACTTGCCAAGAACTAAAGCCCTAACACCTCAAGGACTGAGCACTGGTTTCTCAACACGAACCTTTCGTGGTTCCCAAAACATACCCCACAAAACGAGCTACACAAAAGTACACTGGCGTGCACAGCTCCAACTTGATTCCTTAAGATCCAACACGAACTCTAACACAAGGTAACCTTTGCCTCCAAAAAGAACCACAACTAGCAAGGGAGCAACAAGAGTTCAAACCCACTCGGGGTCAACTCACCACGAAACGCCACATTGGCCAACTCACTTGTAAAGACCCGACCCAAGAAGAGGTCTCTAACCTAGATCCTTACTTAGCATGCATGATTAAGAATGTAAAACGTCATTTAGAGCTCCAAATTTAAATCTTTGCAGTCAGCACATTCAAAACAAAAACCATAATTCCAATAAATAAAACCAACAAGTAAATGACTGATCAGTACTTTTCTTAAAACAAATCAAAGGGAAACGGTTTGTGAACATAAAATAGTTTTATGAGTGTTTTCCTAGGGACTCAAGTCCCACTACATGCTAATTCGTAAAAACAGTAAAAGAACGTGCAATCTCAGAGTCAGCTATCCATGATCATCCAGCAGCCTCCTCCTAGCCATCCAGCCTCTGTACCAAGTTACCTGGTGGAAAACCACACAAAATAAGGGTGAGCAACAAGTTACTCAGTAAGAATCCCCAACCGGGGTACAATACGAAAACATCTCATTTAGCACAAGTACATGCAACCATACAACGACTTGGAGCAAACAGTTGGGTTAGACCATACGCCCCTCCTGGAGCTTGCCTATTCGAAGGCTTACAGCTATAAATTACCCTAGGTTCTACACCTGGATGCCCTTCGGACCTTACACAACCTAGGCCTCGGTCTTTGCCATCGTGGACTTACACACCTAGGATGCCCATCGGGTCTTACACCTCCAACTCGGTGATGCCCATCGGGTCTTATACACCTAGGATGCCCATCGGGTCTTACACCTCCAACTCGGTGATGCCCATCGGGTCTTATACACCTAGGATGCCCATCGGGGTCTTACACCTCCAACTCGGTGATGCCCATCGAGTCTTATACACCTAGGATGCCCATCGGGTCTTACACCTCCAACTCAGTGATGCCCATCGGGGTCTTATACACCTAGGATGCCCATCGGGTCTTACACCTCCGGATGTCCATCGGGGTCTTACCCGAGCGGGACCTACACTAGTTACCCCTACAATTCTCTACACTATACGACACCTGTCTAAACCCAACATGGATCTAACAAAATTCAACGGAGAACATGGATATGTCAGGATGGAAGAACGTAGCATGGAACTAATAGAATGCAACATAAAGCAAGAATATGACAGGTTAGGAGAACCTTAGCATGGAACTAATGAAACGCGGACATAACACGAACATGAATCAAAAGCAAGCATGATGCCTATCCACTAGAAACTCATACAGTTACGATAATCAATATGCTATCAAGTGTTCGCAGGGTCCACACAACCCCGGGTAAGAAATCCTTACCTGGAAACGAGTGGAAAGTAACTATCACGAACAACCTAACAACCCTCGAGCTTTAAATCGAACCCGAGCGACCTAGGAATACAATAAAATATCCTAAATAAATAAACAGCAGCTAAAATCATGAAGTCCAATGGGTGGAGGCTCGGAAATTTACCAACCGAGAAGTCACACGTCTCGGTAGCAAGGAGCAGGAACGGCGCTGCTGGTGCTGCAGGGGCGCTGGCGCTGGCACTAACTCGGGCGCGCGGCAAGGAGGGTATGGGGAGCGCGAGCACGGCAAGGCGTCTAGATGGCGGGCAGCGTGCGGGCGACCTGGGCTGCGGGGCCGGCGCGCGAACGAGCTACACGCTGGGACGACGCGCGGGCGAGCGGGACGAAGCGGGCAGACTGACGAGCGACGCGGCTGGTGCGCTTATGCGCGGTCGTGCGGTTACGTTCGGACGGAGCGGTGCGGGCGGTGCGCTGGGGCGCACGGTGCGGCGATGGGCGGCGCTAGGGCGCACGGTGCAGGCGACGGGTGGCACTGGGGGCGTGCGGTGCAGGCGACGGGCTGGCTAGCTCTGAGGGCTGGCTGATCGATGCGGGGTGAAGGCTGGGCAGGTGCGGCTTGGTAAGACGGCGACGTGGGCGTTGCTGGGTGCGACGGCGGCGTGGGCGTGGTTGGGTGCGATGGTTGACGACGGCGAGGGTATGGGGAGAGGGCTTTTGCGAGTGAAGTTCTCTTTTCTTTTTTTTTCCTTCCCTTAATTATATAAGCCTTGGGAATCTCAAATTCCCTTCCCAAGGCTTCCCCCCTTCGAGCCCCGGCTGACGCACTATTTTCTTTATTTAATTCCAAACTTCCAAACCCCTTTTTAGGCCAAGGGTTCGAGTCCTCCCAACAACACTTTTGAGCATAAAATATAAAGAAACCTAATTTTACATTCAACGGGAAACCGGGCTGTTACATCACTCTACAAGAGCATAACCACACCAAGCTAACAACCTCATACCAATGTGTCCACCAAATGTGCTCCGCACAATCCATCCAACACATGGCTCCGACGCTGGACCAACCACGCATCATCGATGCCAACTCTACTCGTACAAAGGAAACTCAAGGGTAGTTAAATCACTCTACCAACAAGCTGGCTCACAAGGCCACAACACAAGCGCGAGAACTCGAACGCGCTAGCCCTTAACAACCTACAACATCCTTTGTACCTAACTCTTGGTGACCTTGAAAGCTCTTGCTTTCCCTCGAACGACCTCACACTTGTAGTCCTCCGACTACCACCGAGCTAGATCCCTTATGCAACCCAAACAGGTGCAACCTCAGAAAATTGGTACAAGGCTAGTGGGGATGCTAAACTCCGGGTGGGTCATAGAACTACCTGCACATCTGGTGCGAGCTGGCCTGAACCTAGGCCTCCTTACCGAGCTTGGTGCCAACAAGCACTACACCTTTTCAACTCAAACAACTATAAACGAGCTCTACGTCCCCACTAAGGGTAGGGAAGGTCACACTCCAGGTGACGGGGACAATGGCACTCAAACAAGAATCCCAACACTCGAGTAGTCTAATCTCTGGCATCTCGTCCAACAGTCATACCACGGCCTACCCCTGCATCCCACTCAATGCTCAACAAATTCTCAGGCCAACCCTTAGGTGCCAACAACTAGTTCCACATTTGGAACATGCTAAAAAAAAGTGCGCTCCACTCTACTAGCCAACTGAAATCCACGGACTGATTAAGTCCTGACAAGCAAACTCCACACTACACCCTGGCTACGAGGGTACCAAAAGAGCTGGCTGCAAAACGACAGCAGGCTTGCAAGGGGTCAAGATGTCTCTACATCTTCCTCAAAAGCTACTAACACGGCACTTGTCAATCGATCGGGTGACTGGTGGAGACTCTGCTAGTCCACCTTTCTCAAGGGACTTCCACCACCAAACTGCTGCATCAAACAGCACCAGAACAGCACGCCTTGGCCTCTGAACATCAGGTCATCCCCACACTCGGATGATAAACTCGATCCTGGCCAACCACCTCGCTTCTGCTTGCCAAACTCGGCGGCTCCTCACTACGCGCTACAAAAGCGCCTGGGTCTCCGCTCTCTGATAGCTTAAAGACCTGCCATCAATTCTCTCATGGCTGGAGCACACCCTGCTCAAGGAGTCTCACTCTGAGGCATGCTAGCCTCTACCCTCTTCTCTTGGCAACTCAACTGCCAAGGCCAAAGGTGGCCTACGGGTCTAGACAACCCTGGACGTGGTTTCATCATCAACATGCGCAGTCCAACTCCTCGGTTAGAAATACCAAACGTCCCTACTCCTCTATGCGTAATCAGCATAAGCAATCTACACTAAACACAAAGCTAGTCCACACCGAGACTCTGACTACCCAGCAAGGGTAACACATGTATACTAGGTGCAGTATTGTAAAATAAAACCCTAAGCTTAATGAACTCAGACAAACCTGACGGCCGCGGAGTGCTGATGATCATGGGGACAACAACCTACAAAGCAAGTTAGTCTACAGAATCTATGACTCTGTGCTCTGATACCAACTGTAAAGACCCGACCTGAAATACGGTCCTAAACCTAGGTCCTCACTCAGCATGCAAGTTAAATATTTCAACAAGCGGTTTAGTGCTCATGTTTAAAACTTTTTCAAAACATTTGGAAACGGGGAACACTTAAAGCATAACCAACAATTTTCATAAAGCAAATCCAATAAGGTAAAATATGCCTGGCCAGTATTTATAAAAGAACATTCAAAACAGTTTAAACAACTTTAACATCATTCCCCTAGGACTCCTGTCCATCTACATGCTAAATAAGTAAATGCAAACAATAAACGACAGAGTGCCGGCAGCCCCCATGATCAAACAGCTCCCTCCGCTAGCCATCCTGGTGCTGTCCCAAGTTACCTGGTGGAAAAACCACAGAAATAAGGGTGAGTATAAACATACTCAGTAAGAATCCCCAACTGGGGTACAATACGATACATCAGTCATCTAGCCTCCTAGGATACATGCAAACAAAAACGAGCTCAGAAACCTCAGGTTGGCTCAGACTAACTGCCGAACTAGAAATTGCCTATTCAAGGCTTACATCTACAGCCTATCCTAGGTTCTACACCTGGATGCCCTTCGGGGTCTTACACAACCTTGGACTCAGTGATGCCCATCGGGGACTTACACACCTAGGAAGCCCATCAGGGTCTTACACCTCCAACTCAGTGATGCCCATCGGGGACTTACACACCTAGGATGCCCATCGGGGTCTTACACCTCCAACTTAGTGATGCCCATCGGGGACTTACACACCTAGGATGCCCATCGGAGTCTTACACCTCCTACTCAGTGATGCCCATCGGGGACATACACACCTAGGATGCCCATCGGGGTCTTACACCTCCAACTATGTGATGCCCATCGGGGACTTACACACCTAGGATGCCCATCGGGGTCTTACACCTCCAACTCAGTGATGTCCATCGGGGACTTACACACCTAGGATGCCCACCGGGGTCTTACACCTCCAACTCAGTGATGCCCATCGGGGACTTACACACCTAGGAAGCCCATCGGGGTCTTACACCTCCGAATGTCCATCGGGGTCTTACCCGAGTAGGAACTAAACTAGTTACCCCTACAGTCTTCTACACTATACATCTCCTACCTATGCCTAGCACTGAACTAACAGGATAAAATAGAACAAGGTATGCCAAGATAATTAAACCCCTTGCATGGAACTAACAGAATATATCAGGGACACAAGATCAACACGATCTGGAAGCAAGAAAACATGTAACCTACCCACTGGAAATTTCATACAATCACAAGACATGGCATGCTGGAGAACAAACATAGCATGGCACTAACATGAACAACAAGCAACATGCTAGCAAGATTTCAAACACAAGTTGTTCAATAGCTAACATACTCATAACAACAACCAAGCATACAAGGCACAATCATGATAGCATCGCTGGGTCCACACAACCACGGTAAGAAATCCTTACCTGGGAACAAGCAGAACTAACTACCTCAACCAACAAGTAACCCACGAGCTTCTAAATGTACCCGAGCAACCTAAGCAAACAATAAAAATCATCCTAATTAAGCAACCAACAACTAACATCTTAAGGTCCAAAAGAGTGGAGGCTCGGGAATTACCAACCGAGAAGGCACTAGGTCTCAGTCCCATCTATCTCGGCAAAACAGGCTCTCGCGCGCGTGGGCGAGCGGGACGTGCGGTACTGGCGGGCGAGCGCAGCTGGCGCGCTTGGCGCTGCGCGCGCGGCGCGGCAAGGGACCGGCGCTGGCACGGAGACACGGGCGCGCAGACGTGGACGACTCTAGGGCGCGGGCGCGCTGGCTCGTAGATGCAGACGGAGACGCCCGACGGGGGCGAGCTGCCATCATCGCGGCGACGCGCGCGGCGCGCACGGCACATTTCACGCCCCAACTGGCGCGCGTTCGCGCGCACGCATGCCGGGCGCGACACGAGCAGGCTGACAGTCCGTCTGGGCGCGATCGTGGCCGTCTTTGGGCGTTTGGGCTGCTCGGTAGTGGTGTCACGCGACAGCGTGGCTGCTGCTGGTGGTGGTGGTGGCTCGATGCAGCTCGGTGCGACTCGGTTGGGTTTCTTGGTGAGGTCGGCAAGGAGAGAGAGAGAGAGAAGAGGAAAGAATAAGGGTTTTCTCTTTTCTTTTCCTTTTTCCTAAATTAAATAGGCTTTAGGTTGTCCAAAATCCCTTCCCAAGGCTTTCCTCCTTCAAGTCCTAGCTGACGCATTCTTTTCCATTTAATAAAACCCATTTAAATCAAGCCTCCTAATCACCGTTAGGTCAAGGGTTCAATTCCTAAAGGAAGCACTCTAATTAATAATAATTTTGCTAATTACCAAAACACCTCCAAACTTCCAAACAACTAGCCCGAACTTCTTGGGTCCTGCAACCGACAACAATTAAGCCTCGACAAAGGTAGGAGTGAGCCTGGAGTCCTCAAAATCCACAAAACCCTGACCGGGGGCAAAAAGACCAAAATGCCCCTAAGGGTTAAAATAGCACTAACAACCCATCCGAACATCCGAATAATGAACTGGATACACTTGAGAAACCGAAATAGAAAACTGGGCCGTTACACTTATTCAAATCATTCAAAACTTCAAACGGTTTACAGCAGTGTCAGAATCCAGAAAACAATCATAAAACACCCTAAGGGCTCCATGCCCAACTACATGCATTCAGAGGATAATACAAACATAAGAAAACATAAACATAAGACTCGTGAGTAAAACAATTTGGTTTCCATGATCAAGAATCTCTCCTTCACCATCCCGCGGCACCATGGTTACCTGTGGAAAACCACAGAAGAGAGCACTTTACTTTAATCCACACATAAACCTCGGATGCCATCTCAAGGTCTTACTCCGAAAAACTACCACGCGATACGATACTATACGAGAAACTAGTCCCGGCCTCAGCCTTCCTACTATCGATACGAAAGGTGCCCTGAACTCAAGATCCCGAGGAGCTCTCCAGTCGGCGCTGTAATGAGTGTGAACGTCCACCGCATGCTGCTGCAAACCAGGAGGTGCTGGGTCTAGAGCAAGCTGCCCTGGTCCAGTACTCATGCCTAACAAATGTAACGACCCAGGTTTTTCATCCCGATCTTCCAAGTATGCCCTAGGGGTAATTTGGTAATTTGGTCAGGCCGTCAGGGCCGTTTGTGTCTTTTCCAGTTACTAAAATTATTGGATGGATTTATGTAGGTTTTTGGAAGGATTTGTGGTTTGGTTTGAGCAAGGTTTGATGCAAAAGTAAAAATAAAGGAAATTGTGCTGCAGCTGGGGTTTGAACCCGGGTCTCCTGGAAAGCTTGTGGGGATGTGTGCCAATTGAGCCATTAGGTGCTCTTGTTGCTCTTCCTGCATCATTTTATGGTTAGCCTTGGATTTTGGGAGTTTTGGTGCATTTGGTTAAATGAAATAGAAATTAGGTTTGTTCCATCTTCTTCTCCAAAGTGTGTGGCCGCCAAGCTATTCTCTCCATTGCCTTGCCGAGTTCTTCATCCTTGCAGCTCCTTGGATCGATCATCATCATTCCGGTAGGTATCGATCTTCCTCTTCTTCTTCTCATCCGTTTGGTGTCTTTGTTTGGCCAAGTGAATATAAGAGTGTTGTGTGTGTTTGTGTTGATTGCGGCCCGGTAGAGAGAAGCCCCGCCACCAGCCATCGTCGCCGCGACGCCCACCGCCACTCGCGCCGGATCGCGCCAGCAGCAGCCCGTCGCCTGAAGTCGCCACCCTCCGTCCGTCGCGCGCAAGCAGCAGCCCGAATCACCCAAGGTCGCTCGCGGTCGCAGCCATCCATCGCGCGCCGGATCGCGGTCGTCCTCGCTGATCGCTCGCCGCCCGGAGAGGCCCTCGCCGACGCCCGCGCGCGCTCTTCGCTCGAGCCGATCGCCCGCCGCGCCCAGACGCTTCGCCGCCGCGCGCTCGCCGTCCTGCCGTGCGTCCGTCTGCGTCTGCCTTACTGCCGTCTGCGCGTGCGCACGCGCCTCGCCGCCCATCCGCGACGCGGCAGCCGCGCCAAAGACCGTGCGCAGCGGCGCAGCCAGCCCAGCCTGCCGTGCGGCTGCCCGCAACTCCAAGTTCGTGTCGCCGCGCCGCGTGAGTGCCGGCCGAGCTTGCTGTTCTATTGTTTTTAGACGTTTTAGATGTTGATTATTATTGGTTTGCTAGGTTCCCGCCGCTAGCTCCGGGATTGTTCATGCACTTAGGATTTGTGTGTAGAAGCCTCCCACCAAAAGTAAGGATTTCTTACCGGAGTTGTGTGGGCCTGCGGTATATTTGTGATTGTTGTTTTGTATGCTGTGTATGATTATTAGCATGTTTAGCCCTAGGTGCTCTGTGCAATTCTGGATGGCATGAACTCTTGTATTGTTTCTCATGTTAGCCCATGCTAGGTTGTTCCATTCTCGCATGTTCGATATCTGTTCTTGCTTCGTAGTATCATGCTAGGTTCCTTGTATCTGCTGAGCACGTATTGGACCGCATTGAATGAATTGTTATTATTGCTATGGTTTAGAGTTCGTAGGTAGCATCATCCGGGCGGGATGCATAACGTAACTTGCATCCCCGACGAGGGCGTGCGAGATGGTACTCGTCCCGATCCCGTTAGGGTTTAGCTAACCCTAACGGTGGCCCCGCAATCTTGGGTGAGGGTGGCGGATCGTTAAATGCCCAGTCGGGATGATGACTTGGCATTGCCTCGCCCTCGGCGATCGGCACGTCCTCGGCGTGTTCGGCCGTAGCCCTTGATTGCCACTGTTAGGGCAAGGACCGCTTCTGGTGTAAGCCTACCACGACCGGTTCTTTAGCCTCAGTGCGGTGGTACAGTGACATAGTTCACGTGTCTGTGTCTCACACCCCTATGTCGGTGACACCGATCCGTAGATTTAGTTAGGCATGGTGGCTCGGACTCGGGCGACTGCCACTAGACCCGGCACCGCCGAGAGTTTGCGATAGCATGCGGTGCGCTTACGCTCATTACAGCGCCGACCGGAGAGCTCCTCGGGATCTTGAGCGATGCACCTTTCGTATCGACGATGAGGCAGTGAGGTGGGACTTGTTTCCGTATAGGCGTATAGTGTGTTGTGGTATTTCCGGACTAAGACCACTGAGTTGGCATCCGAGGTCCAAGTGTGGACTTAGCTATGTGCTCCGCTCTGTGTTTATATTCATAGCTTGCATACATTCTTCTAGATGATCATGTATATCGTATTGTACCCCGGTTGAGGATTCTTCTTGAGTAATTCGTTACTCACCCTTATTTTGTGGTTTTCCACGAGTAACCAAGGCGCGAGACAGGATGGTGAAGGAGGAGCCGTGATCATGGAATCCTGCTTTGTCATCTCTCGACGTTTCTTATGTTATGACTCTTATCGTTATTTTTCCCACAATGCATGTAGTCGCAGACACAGAGCCCTAGGATGTTTTCTCAATGAATTGTGGATTCCAGCTTTGTTGAATTTGAGGATGTTTTAAATGTTTTTAATAAAATCTCCGATCGAGTAAATCGTTGGAAATGTATTTGTCTCAGAAAACAGTGCTTGGAGACAGGGACGAGTTTGATGGACTTTATCGTTCTAAATGAATCTTGAATGTTTTGTTTTTAATGGGAATCAAAACTTTATTTGCATTTTGTCTTTTACTTTGAATACATGCATTGGGGTAAAGGCCTATTTAGAGCCCCTTTTTGGGTCCTGGTCTTTACATTTGTATCGAGCTCGAGTCATAGATTCTGTGGACCCGACCTTTTTGTTGTAGGTCGTCCTTCCATGATCACCAACACTCAAGCGAGTCATCAGTACGCCTAGGTTTATTGTTTTAGAAAGAAAAAAGGGTTAAGAATTTACAATACCTTTCATCTAGTGTATGCCTTGTTTGGTGTTGTGGAGTGGTGACAGCGGGTTTTGATTCGTTGTTGGTTTGGATGTAGATCGCCAAAGATGCGATCCCGCATCTCGGAGAGGAGGTTCGAGAGCGGTCGAGGTCGAGGATCGGATCGATCATCGCAGGGGACATCGTCCCAAGCCGAGATCGATGGCATCCCACCGGCAAAGAGCTCCTCTGTTACGCCTAGAGCAGCGTTGAGGCGTGGAGCGCCGCCGTGAGATCGCTCATGGAGCGAGAATTTGCCGAGTCTATGAGGGCTTTTATGGTCGACATGTTGAGTGACCAAAGGCGCGAGACCTGTGCCTTGTTGGCGGCCAGTGGGAAGAGTCCCGAACCTGCAGTTGAGCGGTGACTCGATTGGTTCAAAGAGAGCACGATAGCACCTCCCGCTCCACAGAGCAAGTAGCCCCAGAGGCGGATATGGCGGAGTGCCGAGGAGTTGGGTAGGTGGTGAAGGATTTTGTGAAGTGGAAGCTCGAGAAGTTTGATGCCACCGGTGATGCGTTAGCGCGGCCGTGTGGATTGCCCATTTGGAGTACACCTTCACGATCATGGTGTGCCCCGATATTCGAGAGGCCGAGGTGTGCGGCTCATGTGCTAGGAGGCACAGCGAGATGGTGGTGGGAGTCCACCTTGAGCGAGAGACCACCGGGTCTCCGCCCGCTACTTGGGAGTTCTTCAAGGCCGAGTTCAAGGTGAAGTACATCGGTGATGAGGCTCAAGAGAAGATGGTGGAGCTCTTCCGAACTCAAGCGAGGTTCTGATTCCATTGAGGAATATGAGAGGAAGTTCTCGGAGTATGGATATTTTGCTCCTCATTTGATAGCCACCCCAGAGTCAAGATTCGGAAGTTCATATCCGGATTGAGGCGGGTGTTTCTCGAGATGTCGTGGCTCGGGCCCCGACACTTATGCTAGGGCTGTCCCGATTAGCCACGATCTATAATGGGAAGTATCCCGCTGAGCGGGTTGTTGCCGCTCCTTTTTAAGCGTCTGTCCCAGCATGTGTGGGGCGAAAGAGGAAGTTTGATTTTTCGGGAGGCGGCGCGCCGCCAAGCGATTCGAAGCAGAGATCAGTGAGAGCTCCAGTCCGTTTCCAGCCCGACAAATAGGAGGACCAGGCGAGTTCCCGCATGTGCTACTTGTGGGAAAGTCCACGCTGGAACTTGTCGATCGACCTAGATTGTGCTTTCGTTGTGGTAGAGAGGGGCACATGGCCCGTTTTGTGATCGACCCAGCTATGGCGGCTCGGCCAGTAGCAGCGGCAGGTCGAGTGTTTGCTACGACCCGTCAGAGGCCGAGCGTCACGGATGCCGCCTGTGGCGAGTGCGCTTCTTGTTTTAGATCAACTGCGCATTTGTCTTGTTTGATTCTCGTTCTACGCATTCATTTGTATCTGTGTTGTTTGGTCGAGCATGCTAAGTTAAGATTAGAGCCTCTAGGTTTTGAGTTGATCATTGCAACTCCTTCGGGAGTTAATATGTTGGCTAGAGATAAGATTAGGGATGGCCGGATCGAGATATCCGGAGAGTTGCTTGTGGCTACGCTCATAGTTCCGCCTATGAGCGCTTTTGATGTGATTCTTGGTATGGAGTGGTTAGTCGCTAACCACGCGTTGATTGACCGCCACCGGAAAGAAGTAGTGTTCAGGCCGCCAGTCGTCGCCCAGCTTTAAGTTTCGTGGAGTCCAGGGTGGAGTTTGCCCGCCGATGGTGTCACCGTGAAAGCTCGTCGTTTGCTAGCTCATGGAGCTTGGGGCTATCTAGCCAAGTTGTGCGGGAGAGCCGCCTCATTGTCTGTTGATCGTGTGCACGGTCATGCGAGGAGTTTGCGGACGTGTTTCTGAGGAGTTCACGGGGTTGCCCCCGAGAGAGGTTGACTTCACAATTGAGCTCGAGCCGGGACCCTCCCTATCTCGAAGGCTCCGTGATCGTATGGCGCCACCGAGCTAAAGGCGAAGATTCGATTCTGCGTAAGATGCTTGATCGAGGGTTCATCCGTCCGAGTGTGTCCCCGTGGGGAGCACACCGATTCTGTTTGTGAAGAAGAAGGATGGTTCGATGCGCTTATGCATTGATTACCACGAGCTTAATAAGGTGATGAAGAAGAATAAGTATCTGTTGCCCCGTATTGACGATTTGTTCAATCACTTCAGGAGCTTCCGTGTTCTCCAAGATAGATCTGAGATCCGGTTACCATCGATTCATGGATCGGGGATGCCGACATTCCTAAGACAACTTTCGAGTCTAGATATGGTCACTATGAGTTTGTGGTCATGTCGTTTGGATTGACCAATGCCCCACCAAGCTTCATGGACATGATGGATAGGGTGTTCAAATCATTTTTGGGCAACCGTCATTGTGTTCATTGACGATATTCGATTTATTCAAGGTCTAAGGAGGACCATGCGAGCATTTGAGGCGAGTATTGGCGGCTTTGAGGAAAACCACTTTATGCGAAGTTTTCCAAATGTGATTCTGGTTGGAGCAGGTGGCCTTCCTAGGCCACGTGGTTTTGAGAGATGGTATAGCCGTGGACCCCGCGAAGATTGAGGCCGTGAGTTCGTGGGCCAAGCCGACTTCAGTTGCCGAGATTCTATAACGACCCCATTTTCCTTCCCGGTTAATAGCAAAATTAATTGGGAATTAATTGGATCCTTTGGGATTTGAACCCTTGCCCTTGATGGTGGAATTGGAGTTTTAAATAAGAATTTGAACTAAAAAGAGAAAAGAATTTCTTTAGCCGGGACCCGCAAGAGAAAAATCCTTGGGAAGGGAATTTTAGGTTTCCTAACCCTATTTAAAATAAGGAAGAGAAGGAAAAATCAAGAAACCCCTATTTTCCCCTTTGTTGGCCGTCTCTCTCTCTCTCTCTCTCTCTCTCTCTCCTAAAACCCTAGCCGAGCAGCCCTAGCCACACCATCGAACCACCATCGAACCACCCCCGAGCCACCCAGCCCTAGCCGCACGCACCACCTGCTCCATCGCACCACCCCTGCCCGCACAGCCCCTGCGCCGCTCAGCCCCTGCGCCGCACGGACACGCACCCGACCTACGCGCCGCCCGCCCACCATCGCTGCGGGCAGACGGAAGCCCCACCGTCGCACACCCATCGCCGCCTGACGTCGCCCGTGGCCGCCCAGCACCGCCCGACGTCGCTCGTGGTCGCACAGTGCCGCAACGCAGCCCAGACGCGCCGCCCGCACGCTGCCCCGCCGCTCCAGCGCGACCCCTGCCGCGCGCCCACTCCAGCGCGACCCCCTCGCCGCGCGCCAACCCAGCGAGCCGCTCGCTCGCGCGTCGCCTTGCGCAGCACCGCCGCGCTGCCTGCAAGGCGTCCGCCCTGACGTGTGCGCGCGCCAGCGCCAAAAGCCAGCAGCCACCCACCACACTGGCCAGCGCCCAAGCCACCCTCCTTCACTGCGAGGCCCGTGTCTTCTCGGTGGTAATTACCGAACCAATCCCTTTGTGTTTTCTAAGTTTCGTCTGCTGTATGTATTTACTTAGGATGATTTATTTATGCCTAGGTTGCTCGAGTTCGTATTAAGCTCGAGGGTCTTTTGGTTGTGATAGCTATTCTCCACTTGTTTCCAGGTAAGGACTTCCTACCGTGGTTGTGTGGACCCTGCTATGCTTTCTTAATTGTGCCTTGTATGCTTGTTTACCTTTATGAGCATGTTAGTGGATAGGATAGCTAGTGATTGAATTCTTGCTAGCATGTTTTGCCTTTTTGTACATGTTAGTGCCATGCTAGGTTGTTCTTCCAAAGATGCTTGAGATTCTGCTTTAAGCTCGTAGTATCATGCTAGGCTATGTATGACAGATGTCTTTGTGAATGTTAGCCAGAATCACATACTTGGTAGTCTAAGCTAGTATAATAGGGTTTGTCATCATCTAGAGGCCGAGAGCGGACATAACGTACCTTGTCCCCACCGGTCGGGAGTAGAGCGAAGCATAACGTACATTGCTTCCCAGACGGATGATGTGGATGTAGCTACCACATCGGCATAAGCTTAGTTTGTAGCTCTGCTAGAGCGGAACCCTACCAACGGTGCAAGCCCGCCTTGGCCGGTTCTTAGCTTCAGTCGGTGGTACAGTGCCGCGCAGATGAGTGCCGAGGGCCTCGCTACCGTGTTTCGGTGACACCGTTTCCGAGTCTTAGGCATGCGTGCTGCCCGCGTAGTTTGCCCTTAGGCCCCGCATTTACGCCCGGTTGCGAGAAGAGCATGCGGTGTCGCGCGCACACGCGTTAGTAATAGCCGATTCGGAGAGCTCCCGGGCTAATGTTCGTGAGTACACCATTTCCTTCCCGTTTAGAGCCGGACTTGGGTACTCTCCGATAGTCCGGTTATAGCAAGGGTAAAGAGGCCCTTGAGGACACCCATTGGGATTGACTTTAGAGTTAATCAATTGGTCGAGGAGAAAGACCCTCGAGGGTGTCGAACATCTTGGGATCGGTTTTTGAGCTGATCAATTGGCCGTGGGAGAAAGACCCTCGGAGATGTCCCGGGATTGGTTTGAGAGCCAATCATTAGGGAAGTAGGAGACTTCCGAGGATTCCGGATTTGCCTTGTGAGCTCGTTGAGCTAAGATCCGTGTTGATATTTGTGGCATGTGTATTAGGTTGCTAGATGATAGATTGCATCGTATCGCACTCCTGGTCGGGGTTCTTCTTGAGTATGTTTATACTCACCCTTATCGTGGTTTCTTCCACGGGTAACTTGGGACAAAGACCGAGTGGCTAGCGGAGAGAGCCGGGAGATCATGGATGCTTCTTGACACTCTGTCGTGTCTTATCTTCTTGCTTTTGGATTTCACATGTAGTTGGACTTAGATCCGTAGGGAAAACTATGATTTGAACTATTTTATGTTTTTAAGGAAAGTCTTGATCGATCCAACGTTTTAATTTGAATGGTTCGTTTTTGCCTAATGAATGTTTACTTTGTTTTTAATGTTTTCCACTCTTATAATTGAAAAGTTTTACAAACCGCCCTAGCCGGGTCCTTTTAAGCTTTTCACCGCATGCCGAGTAAAGGCCTAGGTTTAGCACCGTTTTACGGTTGGGTCTTTGAGATTCGCAGCCTTTCTAGGTTTGGCGAGTTACTATCGTCGGTTCGTTAAGGACTTTTCCGCCATAGCCTCGCCCCTCACTCGTCCCGACGAGGAAGGGTGTCGAGTTCGTTTGGAAACGAGTAAGTGTGATGAGAGCTTTGCTGTGCTCAAGCGTAGTTTGACTTCAAAGACTGCGTGTTGGCGATCCGGAGGGGACAGGTGGTTTCGTAGTTTACAAATGATGCTTCCAAGTTCGGTTTAGGTTGTGTGTTGATGCAAAGACGGGAAGGTCATCGCCTATGCTTCCCGTCACCAAAACCGTATGAGCGAAACTACCCGACTCATGATATGGAGTTGGCGGCAGTGGTGTTTGCAATCAAGATTTGGAGGCATTACACGTATGGTGAGCGGATTCGGATGTTTATCGATCACCGCACCCTCAAGTATCTGCTTACTCGGAAGGAGTTGAATATGAGGCGAGAGGAGATGGTTAGAATTGGTAAAGGACTATGATCTGCGAGATTTTGTACCATCCGGTAAAGCCAATGTAGTGGCTGATGCTTTGAGTAGGAAAACGTCGCACTCATGCGTTGTTGAGTTCCCACTGGATTGTGGAAAGAGTTCGAGCGGGCCGAGGTTGCCGTGTTGTTGGGTGAGGTTACCGCCAGAGTAGCTCAGTTGACAGTTCAGCCATCGATTAGACAGCGGATTATGGATAGCCAGCTGAGTGACCCCGCACTTAAGAGATTGGTTGACAGAGTTAGTGCTGACGGAGACTTTGACTTCGTATATTCACTAGACAGTGGGTTGACTTATAGAGGCCGGTTGTGTGTTCCGGACATTGCGGGATTGCGAGCGAGTTGCTTTGAAGCCCACGCCTCCCCATTTGCTTGGCACCCCTGGGTACCAAGATGTATCGAGACCTTAGCACCTTTTGGTGGATGGGGATGAAGAGAGATGTGGCGAGTTTGTCACCCGGTGTCTCACTTGTCAACAAGTGAAAGCACCCAGCAGAGGCCAGGCGAGGTTTATTGCGCCCACCGAGTGTGCCTCGGTGGAAATGGGAAGATATTTCGATGGACTTTATTTCTGGTTTGCCGAGGACTCCGAGGAAGTTCTCTCAGATCTGGGTGATAGTCGACCGGTTGACCAAGAGCGCACACTTCATTCCCGGTAGAGACACTTATACCGTGGAACAGTGGGCGCAGTTGTTTTTGGAATCAGATCATCCGATATCATGGTGTGCGGTGAGGATTGTGTCCGATCGTGACTCGCGGTTCACTTCTCGTTTCTAGAGAGCACTTGAAGGTTTTAGGCACCGAGTGCGATTTCAAAGATGACTTTTCACCCTCGGACGGATGGTCGGTGAGAGAGTGAATCGATTCTCGAGATATGTTGAGGCCTTGTTTGTTGGATTTCCCAGCCAGTTAGGACCAATGATCTGTATTTGATGGAGTTTGCCTATAACAACGATTATCGATCGGCGATCTGAGATGGCTCCATTCGAGGCTTTGTATGGTAAGCGTTGTCGGTCCCCCGTGTTGCGGGAAGAGGTTGGTGATAGACGAGATTTGGGTCCCGAGTTCTCGCAGCTTGACCAATGGTGCAGTCACGAGAAAGATTAGAGCTCGTATGTTGTTGACTCGAGCGAGAGCGAGAGAGTTACGCCGATGTTCGCGTCGGGATTTGGAGTTTGAGGTTGGTCAACATGTGTTCCTTAAGGTTGCTCCGATCGCGAGGTGTTTTGAGGTTTGGTAAGCGTGGGAAGTTGAGTCCCCGTTTTGTTGGTCCATTTGAGATCCTAGAGAGGATTGGCGAGTTGCTTACCTGGTTAGCCCTACCTCCGTCACTACTCAGCGGTGCATAGTGTTTTTCATGTATCGATGTTGAGGCGGTATGTGCCGGACCCGTCGCACATTGTGGACTTTGAGCCTTTGGAGTGAATGAGGATTTGAGCTTCGAGGAGAAGCCGGTGAGGATCCTTGCCTTTGAGACCAAGGCGTTGCGTAATCGCGAGATTCGTTTAGTAAAGGTTCAGATGGAAGAGTCGATGTTCGAGGAAGCCACTTGGGAGCGGAAGACGAGATGAGATTGCATTATCCCGAGCTGTTTTTTGTCTTAAGGACTTTCGAGGACGAAAGTCATAAAAAGGAGGGAATATTGTAACGACCAGGTGTTTTCATCCCGTCTTCCGTATGCTCTAGGGGTAATTTGGTAATTTGGTCGGCCCGTCAGAGCCGCGTTTGTGTCTTTTCGATTACTAAAATTATTGGATGGATTTATGTAGGTTTTGGAAGGATTTGTGGTTTGGTTTGAGCAAGGTTTGGTGCAAAAGTAAAAATAAAGGAAATTGTGCCGCACTGGGGTTTGAACCCGGTCTCTGGAAAGCTTGTGGGGATGTGTGCCAATTGAGCCATTAGGTGCTCTTGTTGCTCTTCTGCATCATTTTATGGTTAGCCTTGGATTTTGGGAGTTTTGGTGCATTTGGTTAAATGAAATAGAAATTAGGTTTGTTCCATCTTCTTCTCCAAAGTGTGTGGCCGCCAAGCTATTCTCTCCATTGCCTTGCCGAGTTCTTCATCCTTGCGGCTCCTTGGATCGATCATCATCATTCCGGTAGGTATCGATCTTCCTCTTCTTCTTCTCATCCGTTTGGTGTCTTTGTTTGGCCAAGTGAATAGAAGAGTGTTGTGTGTGTTTGTGTTGATTGCGGCCCAGCCGAGAGAAGCCCCAGCCCAGCAGACCATCGTCGCGACGTCCGTAGCCACCCTTCGCCGCCGGATCGGGCAAGAGCGACCCGATCGCCCAAGTCGCCAGACCCTCCGTCCGTCGCGCGACGCAGAAGCGGCCAGACGCCCAAGGTCGCTCGCGGTCGCGACCATCGCCGCGACGCCGAGATCGCCGCTCGTCCTCGCTGATCGCTCGCCTCAGAGAGGCCCTCGCGCGCCGCGCGCGCGCCGCTCGAGCTGATCGCCGCGACGCCCGACGCTTCGCTCGCGCGCGTATTCCTGCTGCTTGTCCGTGCTGCGTGCCTTGCTGCCGTCGCGCGCAGCGCGCGCCATCCGCTATGCAAGCAGCGCGCGCCTGCAAACCGTGCCGGTAGCGCGCCAGGCGCCAGCCCTGCCGTGCGGCTGCCGGCAAACTCCAAGTTCGTGTCGCCGTGCGCGTGAGTGCCCGAGCCGAGCTTGTCGTTTCTATTGTTTTTAGACGTTTTAGATGTTGATTATTATTGGTTTGCTAGGTTCCCGCTCGCTAGCTCAGGATTGTTCCGCAGCTTAGGATTTGTGTGTAGAAGCCTCCCGACCAAAGTAAGAATTTCTTACCGAAGTTGTGTGGGCCCTGCGGTATATTTGTGATTGTTGTTTTGTATGCATGTGTATGATTATTAGCATGTTTAGCCCTAGGTGCTCTGTTCTCAATTCTCGATCGGCATGAACTCTTGTATCGTTTCTCATGTTAGCCCATGCTAGGTTGTTCCATTCTGGCATGTTCGATATCTGTTCTTGCTTCGTAGTATCATGCTAGGTTCCTTGTATCTGTTGAGCACGTATTGGACTGCATTGAATGAATTGTTATTATTGCTATGGTTTAGAGTTCGTAGGTAGCATCATCCGGCCGATGCATAACGTAACTTGCATCCCCGACGGGGGCGTGCGAGATGGTACTCGTCCCGATCCCGTTAGGGTTTAGCTAACCCTAACGGTGCCCCGCAATCTTGGGTGAGGGTGGCGGATCGTTAAATGCCCGGCCGGTCGGGATGATGACTTGGCATTGCCTCGTCGCGCGGCGATCGGCACGACGTCCTCGGCGTGTTTGGCCGTAGCCCTTGATTGCCACTGTTAGGGCAAGGACCGCTTCGGTGTAAGCCTACCACGACCGGTTCCTTAGCCTCGGTGCGGTGGTACAGGTGACATAGTTCACGTGTCTAGGTCTCACACCCTATGTCGGTGACACCGATCCGTAGATTTAGTTAGGCATGGTGGCCGGACTGGGCGACTTGCCACTAGACCCAAAGACCCCGAGTATGCGGTAGCATGCGGTGCGCGCTTACGCTCATTACATGGCGCCGGCCGGAGAGCTCCTCGGGATCTTGAGCGAGTGCACCTTTCGTATCGACGGTGAGAGCGCCGAGGCCGGACTTGTTTCCGTATAGGGCGTATAGTGTGTTGTGGTATTTCCGGACTAAGACCACGAGTTGGCATCCGAGGTCCAAGTGTGGACTTAGCTATGTGCTCCGCTCTGTGTTTATATTCATAGCTTGCATACATTCTTCTAGATGATCATGTATATCTTATTGTACCCCGGTTGGGGATTCTTACTGAGTAATTCGTTACTCACCCTTATTTTGTGGTTTTCCACAGGTAACCAAGGCACGAGACAGGATGGCTGAATGAGGAGCTGTGATCATGGAATCCAGCTGTCATCTCTGACGTTTCTTATGTTATGACTCTTATCGTTATTTTTCCCCTGAATGCATGTAGCCGGGCACGGAGCCCTAGGATGTTTTCTGAATGAATTGTGGATTCCATCTTTGTTGAATTTGAGGATTTTTTAAATGTTTTTAATAAAATCTCTGATTAGAGTAAACTGTTGGAAATGTATTTGTATGTGAAACAGGTGCTTGGAGACAGGGACAGGTTTCAGTAGACTTTATCGTTCTGAATGAATCTTGAATGTTTTGTTTTTAATGGGAATCCGAAAACTTTATTTGCATTTTGTCTTTTACTTTGAATACATGCATTGGGGTAAAGGCCTATTTAGAGCCCCTTTTTGGGTCGGGTCTTTACAACAAATCTCTGGATCGGTGTCACTGAACATAATGGTGTGAGACCAGGACACTATGACTATGTCAGCCTGTACCACCGCACCTGAGGCTAAGGAACCGGTCGTGGTAGGCTTACACCAGGAAACGGTCCTTGCCCTATCAGGTGGCAATTCAGGGCTACGGCCGACATGCTGAGGACGTGTCGACTGCAGGGGACAAGGCAATGCCTCATCATTCCCCCGATCGTTGGGGCATTTAACAGTCTGCCACGCTCACCCAAGATTGCACTGGGCTGCCGTTAGGGTTAGCTAAACCCTAACGACGATCGTGGGCGAATCTTCGCCTCGCGTGCGTCCACGCCACGAATGCAAGTTACATTATGCATCCTCGCCCGGATGATGCTACCTATCATAATTCTAACTATAAACAGATACAACAAACAATCCAATACGTGCTCAGCAGAGACAATGAACCTAGCATGATACTACGAAGCAAGAACAGATAACGAGCATGTCAGAACAGAACAACCTAGCATGGAACTAACATGAGAAACAACACGAGAATCATGCCAGTCGGAATTCAGAACAGAGCACCTATCCACTAAACATGCTGATAAACATAAACAAGCACACAAATAGCAATCACAGAATATATCGCAGGGCCCACACAACTCCAGTAAGAAATCCTTACCTTGGTCGAAAGGCAACAACTCACAAAGATCCTATGTTGCGATCGACCCCGAGCTAGCTAACGGGAACCTAACAAGCAACAACAATTATCACAATCTATAGGCCTAAATATAATAAAACAAATAGGGCTAGGCTCGGGAGCACTCACACGCGGACGGCGGGCGCGCGCGACGACGAGCTGGCTGCGGGTGCGCGCGGCTCGGCTGAGAGGATACGATACGCGCACGCAGACGTCTCGCGCTGGAGCTGGGCGACGCGACACGGGCGCTGGCGATGCGCGCGGATGGGTGGAGCGACGTGGGGCACTGAGCTGCGCGCAGACGGGCGCGGGCGTGCAGACGCGGACGAGCGATGCTGCTAGCTCGCGCTGGGACGACGCGCGGGCAAAGCGGCTGGGCTGCTGGCGATGTAACGATGCAGGCGAGGCGTGCGGGCGATGGCGCTGCAGGGCTAGCGATGGGTGTCTAGGCGTGCAACGGTGGGCGATGGCGCTGCAGGGGCTGGCGATGGGCGTCTGGGCTGCTGGCGAGCGACAGGCTGCGCGCGATGCAGGCGACGGATCTGTTCTTTGGCGTCGCGACGGGTGGGCGACGCAGGTCGCTAAGCGCCTAACTTCGATGGCGATGGGCGAGGCGTCGAGGGCTGCTGGTCTTCTCGGCTAGCTACAACAAAACCAACACTCAGCTCACCTCTCTCGGCCAGCAAGAACACACCAAACGAAAGAGAAGAAGAGAGCGAGACACTTACCTGGGACGACGAACGATGGAGCTTGGCAAGAGGATACACGGCAAGAAGCTAGAGAGGAAGAGTTGGGCTGCTAGGGGATTTGGAGGAGCAAACAAGAAGAAAACCTATTTTCTCTTCATTTAATCAAAACACACCCAAAATCCCAAAAACCCATAGCTAACCAAGACAAACCGCGGAATGAGCATCAAAATCGACTAGTGGCACAACCGGCAACACCACTCCTCTGATCACCCAGGTAACCCGGGTTCGAATCCCAACACCCACACTTTTAACTCTCTAATTTATTTTTGCATCTCTCCATGCCCAAACACTTCCACAAGGCACAAAACCCTACAAAAGACCAACCAATAATTTTAACAACTGAAAAAGACAGAAACGGCCCTAACAGCCCGACGAAATTACCAAAATACCCCTAGGGCATACCTGGAAGACCGGGATGAAAACTTGGGCCGTTACATTAGCTCCATCATCGGTACAAGCTACTTTGTAACCTGCTAAAGCGAAACCCGTCATGGGTGCAAGCCTGCCCGGAGACAGTTCTTAGCTTCAGGTTGGTGGTACAGGCTGCTACAGTTGAGTGTCGAGGGCTCTACACTACTGTCGATCAGTTACACCACTCTTATTCTTGTTTAGAGCCTGACTCGGGTACTCTCCCATTGTCTTAGGGTTTAGCCTAGCTGGGGGTAAGAGGCCCCTGAGGACACCTATTCGGGATCAGCTTTTGAGTTGGTCATTTGGCCAAGGGAGAAAGACCCTCGAGGGTGTCTGACATCTATTTGGGATCAGCTTTTGAGTTGATCGATTAGCCGAGGGAGAAAGACCCTCGAGGATGTCATTTGGGATTGGCTAGGAGAGCCAATCAGTAGATCGGGAGTAGGAAACTTCCAAAGTTCCCAGACTTATTTGATAAATCAGCTTGGAAATAACGCACTTTGTCCCATCAGCTTGGACATAACGCACTTTATCCCATTAGTTGGAATAAGATATGACGACTGATATCTAAGCCGGAAGTAGGAGACTTCCGAGGTTTCTGGACTTGACTTGATTAGCTTGTTGAGCAAAGTTTTTGTGCTGGTAACTGATTGCATGTATACTAGGATGCTAGATGATGGATGTATCGTATTGTACCCCGGTTGGGGATTCTTACTGAGTATGTTTATACTCACCCTTACTTATCTTTCAGGTAACTTTGGACAGCACCGGGATGGCTAGTGGAGGGAGCTGCAGGCGAACTCTATGTCTTTTATGTTTTGAAACTTTCATTCTGTAGGAGCATGGTGGGAGAACTGTTGTAAGGACCCGACCTGAAATACGGTCCTAAACCTAGGTCCTCACTCAGCATGCAAGTTAAATATTTCAACAAGCGGTTTAGTGCTCATATTTAAAACTTTTTCAAAACATTTGGAAACGGGTAACACTTAAAACATAACCAACAATTTTCATAAAGCAAATCCAATAAGGTAAAATAAGCCTGGCCAGTTTTTATAAAAGGACATTCAAAACAGTTTAAACAACTTTAACATCATTCCCCTAGGACTCCTGTCCATCTACATGCTGAATAAATAAATGCAAACAATAAACGACAGAGTGCCGGCAGCCCCCCATGATCAAACAGCTCCCTCCGCTAGCCATCCTGGTGATGTCCCAAGTTACCTGGTGGAAAAACGATACTTCAGTCATCTAGCACCCTAGTATACATGCAAACAAATACGAGCTCAGAAACCTCAGGTTGGCTCAGACTAACTGCCGAACTAGAAATTTCCTATTCAAGGCTTACATCTACAGCCTATCCTAGGTTCTACACCTGGATGCCCTTCGGGGTCTTACACAACCTAGGACTCATTGATGCCCATCGGGGAGTTACACACCTAGGATGCCCATCGGGGTCTTACACCTCCAGCTCAGTGATGCCCATCGGGGACTTACACACCTAGGATGCCCATCGGGGTCTTACACCTCCAACTCAGTGATTCCCATCGGGGACTTACACACCTAGGATGCCCATCGAGTCTTACACCTCCAACTCGGTGATGCCCATCGAGACTTACAAACCTAGGATGCCCATCCGGTCTTACACCTCCAACTCGGTGATGCCCATCTGGACTTTACACACCTAGGATGCCCATCGTGGTCTTACACCTCCAACTCGGTGATGCCCATCGGGACTTACACACCTAGGATGCCCATCCGGGTCTTACACCTCCAACTCGGTGATGCCCATCGAGGACTTACACACCTAGGATGCCCATCGGGGTCTTACACCTCCAACTCAGTGATGCCCATCGAGGTCTTACACACCTAGGATGCCCATCAGGGTCTTACACCTCCAACTCACATACGAATGTCGATCGGGGTCTTACCCTAGCGGGACCTAAACTAGTTACCCCTACCATCTTCTACACTATACAACACCTGTCTATCCCTAGCATGGAACTAATCATGAGAAAATAGGACTAGGTTATGCCAAGATAAGGATACCCCTACCATGTACCTAATAGAATATAACAGGGACACAAGAACAACACGATCTGGAAGCAAGAGAAAACATGTAACCTACCCGCTGGAAATTTCATACAATCACAAGACATGGCATGCTGGAAAAACAAACCTAGCATGGCACTAACATGAACAACAATAAACATGCTAGCAAGATTTCAAACACAGGTTGTTCAATAGCTAACATACTCATAACATCAACCAAGCATACAGGCACATCATGATAATATCGCAGGGTCCACACAACCACGGTAAGAAATCCTTACCTGGAAACAAGCAGAAAATAACTACCATAAGCCAACAAAGCGACTCCCGAGCTTCTAAGTGAACCCGAGCAACCGAGAAGGTACAAGGTCTCTGCTCCAACAATTTTTAGCAAAACAGGCTCTCGGCGGCAAGTGGGCAGGCATGACGTGCTGCTGGGGCGAGCAGACTGGGCGGGCTGGCGCGGCTTGGGACCGGCGTGGCATGGCGACAAGGGCGCTGGCGCGGTAGAGGACAGGAGCGCGGACGGGCGCTGGCGACAAAGTCGTGCTGGCGCGCATGAGACGGAGACCCCGACGCGGCGCGCGCGCGGGCGCTGCGGCGACGGTCGACGGCTGTGCTGACAGCTTCTGGAAGGCTCGCGTCTGGCGACGGCACGGCCGCCGGCCGCGACAGTATCTGGCCGCTTCTCGGCTAGGCTCTGGCGATGGTCGGGCGACTAGGCCGACGGCCGGGCGATCGGGTCGATGGTCGGGCGACAGGGTGATGGCGTGCAGGGCCGCCTGGGCCGTGGCTCGGTGTGGCTCGGTTGGGTTTCTTGGTGAGGTCGGCAAGGGGAGAGAGAGAGAAAGAGAGAGAGAGAGAGAGAGAGAGAGAGAGAGAGAAAGAGAGGTAAAACAAGGGGAATGGGATTTTCTTGATTTTCTTTCCTTTTCCTAATTTAAATAGGTCTTGGTGACCTAAATCCCTTCCCCGGGCTTCCTCCTTCGAGTCCTAGCTGACGCATTCTTTTCCTTTTAATAAAACCCATTTAAATCAAGCCTCCTAATCACCGTTAGGTCAAGGGTTCAATTCCCAAAGGAAGCTATCTAATTAACAATATTTTTGCTAATTACCAAAACACCTCCAAACTTCCAAACAACTAGCCCGAACTTCTTGGGTCCTGCAACCAACAACAATCAATCCTCGACAAAGGCAGGAGTGACCCTAGAGTCCTTAAAATCCACAAAACCCCGACCGGGGGCAAAAAGACCAAAATGCCCCTAAAGGTTAAAATAGCACTAACGATCCATCCGAACATCCGAATAATGAACCGGAAACACTTGGGAAACCGAAATAGAAAACTGGGTCGTTACAATACTCCCTCCTTTTAAGACTTTCGTCCTCGAAAGTCCTAAGACGAAGACAACCCTAGGAAAACTCCAATGATCCTTAACCAACCAAGCTCCCAGTCAAGACCACCAGTCCTTCTTCGAAAACCGAACCCTCTTGGGTTCCCAAAGGCTCCAAGCCCTAAAGACACCGAGTCGTCCACAAACTATCTCAACCAAAACTGAACATACACTCGGCTTTGAAGAAAAGGATGCGATAGTGCTAGCCGGTAAGCCACATCCTCAAACTCGCACTAGCTCTCAAACGGTCTTAAAATCTTAGGGCTCACTTAACCCAGCTAACCCAACTCTAACGCTCTCACGGCGCTACTCTCAAAGAAACTCGTAGACTGGTCACAAGCTCTAAAACTCAACGCCACGCACCGGCGTAACTTCTCTGAATGCTCACAGCTGTTATCAAACAGCCTCAACCCTACACCATGCTGACCAAACGACTGAACCTTCCAGGTTTCAGAAACTAAACGGTCTACTCTTACTTCAAAAGAGACCAGCGAACCCCAATCTTTGCCTACAATCCTTAAAGAAATCCAAATCGAACCACCAACTAGTGACTGATTGTAACGGCCCAGTTTTCTATTCTGGTTCTCGAGGAGCTTCCGGTTCAGATTCAGTGGTTCGGTTGGGCCGTTAGAGCTATTTGGACCCTTAGGGGCATTTTGGTCTTTTTGCTCCCCAGACAGGATTTGTGGTTTTTCAGGGCTTCGAGGCAGCTCCTGCCTTTGTTGAGGCTTGTTTGTTGTGGGCTGCGAGTCCCGAGATGTTTGGGCTTTTCGTTTGGGAGTTCGGTTGTGATTTGGGTTTTGGGCAAAGTGATGGTTGTTTGGGTGTTTCCTTTGGGATTCGAGCCCGGGCCTTCAGTGTTGATCTGGGAGGCTGATTTCAGTGAGATTTGTTGTTTGGAAAAGGTTGCTTCAGTCGGGTCTCGAAGGAGAAAGCCGGGAAATGAGATTTAAGGATTTTAAGGATTTTTGGAAAAATTGGAAAACGGATAAATTGGATTTTTATTTGGATAAGGTTGGAAAATAAATAAAAGAGAAAAAGAAAAAAAGAAAAAAATCCATTTTTTCCCATTTTTTCCCCTTTCTCTCTCCTCCAGCCCGAGCCCCCCCTTGTCCCTCTTCTCCCCGCCCGAGCCCCCCTGGTCGCCCGCCCAGCTCGCCCGAGCCAGCCCCAACGCCCAGCTCGCCCATGGTCGCCAAACCTAGCCGCCCGGCTAGCCTCTCTACGCGTCGCCACAGTATCGAGCCCACCCACTTTCTGTCCGATCGCGCCAAGACAAGTGTCGCCCAGGCCGCCCGAGTCGCGTCGCACAGTGTCGCCCTACCCCACGTCGCCCTCACCCTGGTCCGTGCGCCCTGTAGCTCGCCGTGCCGTGCTAGCCCGAGCGCCCTGTAACGACCCGACCCGAATGGGGTTCTAAATAGGCCGTTACCTCAATGCATGCATACTAATCTACAGAAATTTTGCAAGATGGTGTTCGGATTCTAAGTAAAAACTAAAACATAAAACATCCATTTAATTTCCTAAAACCTGTCCCTGTTTCCAATCACCTGTTCCAAGACAAATACATTTACAAAGCTTACTCTGATCAGAGATTTATTTAAAACATACAAACTTTACAACAATGCTAGAATCCGGAAATACATTCAGAAAACACCCTAGGGCTCCGTGCCCAACTACATGCATTCAGAGAACATTTAAATCATAAACATAAACTCAGAGTTTAACAACGGGTTTTCCATGATCACAGCTCCTCCTCCAGCCATCCTGTCTCGCACCATGGATACCTGTGGAAAAACCACAGAAATAAGAGTGAGTAACGAATTACTCAAGAAGAATCCCCAACCGGGTACAATACGATATAATCAGTCATCTAGTACCAAAGCATGCAAGCAAACAAATACCAACACGGATCATGGCTCAACGAGCTCATAAAACAAGATCTGGAGCCATCTAAGTCTCTTTCTTCCGGCCTAACTGGGATTGGATACATCGACCAATCCTGGACATCACCGAGGTATCTCATCACTCTCGGGAATACACTCGATCCCAAGAATGTCCTCAAGGGCCTCCTTGCCCTTGCACTAACTGGACTTACGGAGAGTACCCGAAGTCGCTCTAACGGAAGGAATGGTGTACTCACGACATTAGCCCGAGGAGCTCTCGAACCGGCAACTAACGCGTGTGTGCGCGCACACCGCATGCTCCTCTCGCGCCATCGGGCGTAAATGCGGGGCCTAAGGGGCAAACTACGCGAGCCAGTGCACATGCCTATGACTCGGGGCGGTGTCACCGATCACAAAGAGCGCGCGAGGCCCTCGGCGCTCATCTATGCAGCATGATCCACCAACCTGAAGCTAAGAACCGGCCAGGGCAGGCTTACACCGATGGCAGGGTTCCGCTCTAGCAGGCTACAAACTAGGCTATGCCGAAGTGGGTAGCTAAGTCCACAACCGGCGGGTCGTGGGGGTAGCAAGATACGTTATGCTTCGCACACTTTACTCCCGACCTGAGCTACTGGGGACAAAGTACGTTATGTTCGCTCAGCCTCTGGATGATGACAAACCCTACAACTCTATCTAAGAGTACAGAGAAAAAGCAATGATTCCTGGCTAGCAAGCAAAGACCGACATCATCACACTACCTAGCATGATACTACGAGCTTAAGCAGGAATCACAAGCATGCTGGCAGAACAAACCTAGCATGGCACTAACATGTAATATCAAGCAAACATGCTAGCAGAAAACAATCAAAGCTGCTCTATCATTATCATGCTCATAACAGTCAGCAAACAAGCAAGGCATAATCATGAAAATATCGCAGGGCCCACACAACTCCGGTAAGAAATCCTTACCTGGTCTAAAGGCAACGACACACAATAAAAATAACTGCGATCGAACCCGATCAACCTATATCGAGCCAAACAAACACATCAATAATCATAAAATAGCCCTAAATACAATAAAATAAACAGGGCTCGGCTCGAGAACAACTCACGAGGCGCAGCTGACATGCGAACGAGCCGGCTGCACGGGCTAGTCTGCCAAAAGGGCTGGCTGGGCGCGCTGGGGCGCTGGCTCGGCGCGAGCTGCGCTCGGACAGACGCTGGGACGCGGGCGCTTGCGCATGCTCAGCTGGGCGACGGCGCGCGGGCGCGAGCGACACGATGCGGGGGCGCGCGAAACAGGCGCAGGGACACGCGACAAGGGCGCTAGGACGCGCGATCGAGCTGGGCTCGGCATAGGGCGACGCGGCTCGAGGTTGGGAGACTCGAGCACGGACGATCACGAGCGACGCGACGAGGCACTGTGCGCGGCTCGGTACAGTGCGCAGCTGGGCGACACGGACCAGGGCAGGGCGCACGACGCTCGGGCTGGCGAGGGCGAGGGGCACGGCAAGCTACAGGGACGAGGGCGCGCGAGGGCTGGGCGACGCTTCGAGACGGCTAGCGACACCGAGCGAGGCAGGCTCGGGCCGGGCGAGGCGAGGCGCCACGGGCGGCTGGCCCGGGCCGCTAGCTCTGGCGGGCTTGGGCGAGCCAGTGGTCGACGGTGAATGGTGAAGGCGAGCCAAGGGGGCTGCTCGGGCAAGGGGGGCTCGGGGGAAGAGAGAGAGAGAGAGAGAGAGAGAGAGAGAGAGAGAGAGAGAGAAAAGAGAAAAAAAAATAAAAAGAAAAGAAAATGAATTTGGAAAAGAAAGGAAAATGGGAAAATAAAAAGGAAAAAGGGATTTTATCCAAAAATCCAACCTTATCCACTTAAAACCTCAAAATCCCATTTCCCGGCTTCCTCCTTCGAGACCTGACCGAAGCAATCTTTTCCAATCAATCAAACTCACTTAAATCCAACACCCAAAGCAACAAAAAGGGCTCGGGCTCGAATCCCAAAGGAAATACACAACCAACCAACACTTTGCCAAAGCCCAAACCACAACCGAGCATCCAACCGACTAGCCCAAACACCACGGAACTCGCAGCCACCAACAAACAAGCCTCGACAAAGGCAGGAGCTACGTCGAAGCCCTGAAAACCACAAATCCTGCCCGGGGAGCCAAAAGACCAAAATACCCCCAAGGGGCCAAACGGCTCTAAAACTCAACCAAACAACCGAATCTTGACCCGAAGGCACCTCAAAAACTGGAATAGGAAATCTGGTCATTACAATACTCCCTCCTTTTAAGACTTTCGTCCTCGAAAGTCCTAAGACGAAACAGCTCCAGGAAAACTCCACTGATCCAGCCAACTGAACTTCTCGGCCAACAACACTAGCCCTCTTCGAGAACCAAACCCTCTAGGGTTCTCTAAAACTCAAGGCCACAATGCCATCCAGACTGGGCATACGCTGAACTCCAAAGGGAATAGACGGCAAACCACGTCCTCAACTTGCACCAACTCTCAAAGGATGCTACTCTCAGCAAACTCGAGGACGGGCCACAAGCTCTGAAACTCTACACCACGCACTAGCGAACTCCTCTGGAGGCTCACAACTGCCAACAAGCAGCCTCAAACCAACAACAAACTGGCCAACCAACTGAACCTCCCAGGTTCCAAAAAACCAAACGGCTTGCAACACTCACACCAGCTGAAACCTTAGCTACGGCCACCTCTAAAAGACAAGGGCCAGGCACAGGCTCCACTCAGCCAAACGCAAACTTTTCGGAGCAAACCTACTAGCAACTGGCCAAAGAAAACACTGCCAGGCCAGGAAACCACCAAAAATACCTCTCAAGGAAAAACTCGCACTGCAAGGACTAATCCATCGCGCAGCTCTCTGCGGCACAACACCTTTAGGAAAATAGCTCAACGGCTTTACCCACCAAAGCCACGACACCTCCGTGACAACTCACTCAAACGGCTCTGCTACGCCAACTGCGAGCGCACAACAACAAGGAGCAAAGCCCGAGAAGGGCTTGCTCAGCAGAACTCAAACCAAGCTAATACTCAACTCCCAACCAGAAGCTCCACTCCCGAAACCTCGCAAGGAAAACGGATATCAACAACCTCAAAGCTTACGGATCCCGAGCCACACGAATCCGCAAGACTACCTCAGAAGCTAACACTCTAGGCTGACATCCAGGGAGCAACTAAACCACCACCGAGACTAGGGGGAAGGGAAATCTTCAATCCCCAAAGAACCAACAACTTGCCAGAAACAACTCTTACTGGTGGCCACTCTCTTTTGCGGGACAAACAACTCTTGCTTGCTAACAACACAAAGCAGGACCCTCTCATTTGGTGACCATTGCGCTACTCTCGACCAACTACACAACTCGGGAGCTAAGCCGACTCCGCCAAACGGGAAACGACTTACCCAAAGAAGCAAACTCAAGGGCGTGAACTTCACACAAGCTCGCTGACTAGCTCAAACCCAAAGCAACAGCAACCAACTCTCTTGGAAGCAACAACAAAGGGAAAACTCAACCAATCGGATCACAAATCCGGAACCAACAAAACTTACTCAACTGCTGAGGAGGGGTCAACTCCCAAAACTTCCCGACTAGGAAAAGACCTCGTGGCAACGCCCTCGGCTAGAACCGAACTAGCTCTCGAAACAACAAGAGAACCAAATCTTGGCCAAACACTCACAAGAGGCAGAACAACCCTTACTGCAGCCTCTAGAACACCATCCAAGAGTCCACCTAACTGGACAACCAACTGCTTCCAAGCAGCCAACAAACATTTCCTTCAAGCTAGCACCTCTACCATCAACTCATGGCTACGGAGAAAATCGACAACTCCTGGAGGAAACGGCTCTTACAAGCGGACAAGCGGAAGACGAGAGAGAGCTCCACATACGCTCACTGTCTTGCTCCACCAGAGCAACAACATCTAAGTCTCACGGGCAACAACAGGGGTTCATCTCAGACTGAACCTCCAAATGCCAAACGGGGCAACTCAACATCCTGGAAACAGGAAAGCCACCAACAGGGCACGAACCACTCGCCCCACGAGCAAAGCTAATCTCTAGCAGCTCCAAACCACACCTTGGTCAACACCAAGCGTCAACTTGCCACCGCACCGGAACCAATCCAGACTCTACTCCAAACAGACACTAGCTTGCTAGTCTACCAAGACTGCTAGCAACTCAACGAGGCTACAAACTACACGCCTCCAGCTAGCCAACTGAAACTCACAAGCTGGGCCTGATTGAGCTCTAGAGAAGCTCTCCACAACCTAGGGATCCTCCGATCACCCTCGACACACACGGTCGACAAATGAGCTAACAACCAACTGCCTCAACAGACACAACACACTCCAGCATCTCAACCATGCTGGCCAACTCCAATTCCTTGGGAACC
Organism: Sicyos edulis; assembly: GCA_036507275.1. Lineage (NCBI taxonomy): Eukaryota > Viridiplantae > Streptophyta > Magnoliopsida > Cucurbitales > Cucurbitaceae > Sicyos > Sicyos edulis. The sequence goes on along the minus strand of CM071851.1, from coordinate 26,449,371 downwards.
AAGAGGACCCGAAACACTACCGAATGCGCATCCTCCTACTCAAACATCAGCCACAACAAGGCTTCTACCCAAGGAAAGGATCCGAACGGCTCTCTTAGCCAAGGCGACCAGAAACTGCGCGGCTTTGCTACCACCGCACTTGTTCAGTTTCCAACTTAACACCAACCGAAGGAACACCAAAAGTTCCAACTCCACACGATGCTCAAAGCTGAGGCAACCTTGCTTTACCAAGGCATAACCTGCCACACCGAACTTACTTTATACCAAGCCTCTACCAAGGGTGCTTACCCATAAGGCATCCAAATCCTCTCGCAAGGCATCAACTCATCTCGCCTTAAAAGCATCCAACTCGCCTCATGACATCCAGCTCATCTCATGAGCATCCAACTCAGGGTCCCTCTGCTGGACCAAACTCGCATCAACGATGCTCAACTCTCCTCAGATAAGGCCCTCGAAGGTAGTTAACCGCACTACCAACCACAAAGAAACTCTTGGCCTTAACACTAGCGCGAGACTCACGAGCACCAACACTTGCCAACCGGCAACCTGCTGACTTACTCAACCTCCAGAAACACTGGGAAGAGGCTCCGGCTCCTCTCGAGCATCCTTTCGCTTGTAGTCCATCGACTACCACTGAACTAGCCCTCTGGCACGACCTAAACAGGTGCAACTGCCATAAACAGATCCAAGGCTAAAGGAGTGCGCTGAACTCCGAACGGCATAGAATCATCTGCTATGCCCAAGCCAAACTCAAGCCTGAACCAGACTTAGTGCCAAAGTGGCACACCAACCAATGCACCTCAAGTGCTACTACTACCAAATCTACATCTTACTACAGATGGGGCTAGCAAGGTCACTACCTCAAGTGATAACAACTCTGGCTAGGCATACGAGGGCTCAACTCAAACAGCCATGCCTATGGCATCTCATCAAACCGAAGGCTCACAGCCTACACTAGCATCTCCTCATGATGCTCAACAAAGCTCTGGCCGGATCTCTACAAGCAGCAGCTAGCTCCTTTCTAAAAGCTCACCAAGGAAGAGTGCTCAACTCTACCAAACATCTGAGGAAACAAGGCTGTTAAACAACAGCAGGCTTGCAAGGGGGCAAAGATGTCCCTACATCTGCCTCAAGCCACTAACACGGCAACTTGCCAATCAATTGGGCGACTGGTGGAGACTCTGCTAGTCCACCTCTCACAAGGGACTACCACCACCACCAATCATTGTACCAAAAATAAAGACAGAACGGCACACCTCGGCCTCTGAACAGCAGGGCATTCCACACACGGATGCTAAACTCAAACCTGGCCAACTGCTTTACTACTAGCAGCAGGACTTTCTGAAACAAACAACACTTATGGGAGCACAAAGATGCCTCAACAATCTCCTCGAAGGCTGCCAACTCTGCAGCTACTCACTGGGCAATCAACAATCTGCTAAGGCTCAAGATCAACACTTGAGCTACCCAGGCTAGTCCACACGGGGACCTGCTCCACATGCAACCTCTTCGGCATAAACCTGCTGAGCATGCCCTCCCGGGAACCTCCGGGGCTACAAGAGCTACTGGGGGAAATGCTGAAACAAACTCTGTCAGCTGGGCTATCTATGCCCGGGACTCCTCACTACGCGCTACTGAATGCGCGCTGGTCTTCGCTCTCTGATAGCTAAAGACCTGCCATCCAATCTCTCATGGCTGGAGCACACTCTACTCAAGGAGTCATACTCTGAGGCGCTGCTAGCCTCTACCCCCTCCTCTAGGCAACTCAACTGTCAGGGCCAACTCTGGCCAACGGGTCTAAACGACCCTAGACGCGGCCTCAACATCAACACGATCAGTCCAACTCTTTAGTCGAACATGCCAAGCGTCCTGCTCCTGTAACGGCCCAGTTTTCTATTTCGGTTACCCAGGTGATTTCGGGTCATTATTCGGATGTTCGGATGGGCCGTTAGAGCTATTTTAACCCTTAGGGGCATTTTGGTATTTTGCTCCCCGGTCGGAGGTTGAGGATTTTCGTGGCTTCGTGTCATTTCGGCCTTCGTTGAGACTTGATTAATGTTAGGTTGCAAGACCCAAGGAGTTTGGGTTAGTTGATTAGAAGTTCGGAGACATTCCAGCTTGATAGCAAAATTAATTGGAATTTAATTGGTCCCATTGAGATTTGAACCCTTGCCTAATGGTAAAATTGGAGTTTTTAGAAAAAGAAGATTTAGTTAAAAAGAAAAGAATTTCTTTAGCCGGGACCCGCAAGAGAAAGCCTTGGGAAGGGATTTTAGACCCATTTAAATTAGGAAAAGGAAAAGAAATCCTATTCCCCTTGTTTTGGAAAAATCTCTCTCTCTCTCTCTCTCTCTAGCCGACCTCACCAAGAAACCCTAGCCGCTCAATTTACTCAAATTTTGAAGCACGAGCAGCCAGTGCTCCACCAAATCAGCGCACCGCACAGCCAAAGAAATTTCACGCCCAGCGCGCCCAGACGCCCTGCATCGCCCATGCCAGGCGCGCCCAGTCGCACTGCCTCGCCCAGCCCAGACGCGTCGCGCCGTTCCACACTAGCCGCCCGAGACGCGCGCGCGCGCTCCGCTGCTTGCTGCCGCCAGACGCGCGCGCCGCGCGCGCTGCCCTCGCGAACCCGACGTCCCGCCTTGCCGCGCGCGCGCGAGCGGCGCCAGCACTCGCCAGCGCCAGCCAGCGCCAGCGCCCAGCCCAGCGCCAACGCCCGCGCCCAACGGCGCCGTCCCTGCTTGCTGCCGCGAGCGTGTGCTTCTCGGTTAGTAAATTCCCAGCCTCCACCCTTTGGACTTCCCGATTTTAGATGTCATTTATTAATTAGGATATTTTATTACTTGCTTAGGTTGCTCGGGTTCGCTTAAAAGCTCGAGGGTCGTTATTTGATTCGGGATAGTTAACCTCCACTTATTTCCAGGTAAGGATTCTTACCCGGGTTGTGTGGACCCCTGCGAATAGTTGATAGCACGCTGATTACTGTAATTATATGAGTTTCTAGTGATAGGTTACATGTTTTCTTTTGATTCATGTTCGTGACATGTTTACATCCCGTTAGTTCCATGTTAGGCTTTCCTATCTTGATAGAACCGTCTTTGCCATTTGTATCTTTGCTAGATCCAAGTTCTGCGGTTAGATGTGCGATGTATAGTATAGAGGACCGTCGAGGCAACTAGTTTGGGGTCCCGCTCGGGCAAGACCCGATGGACATCTGGAGGTGTAAGGCCCTATGGGCATCCTAGGTGTGTAAGGCCCACTGGGCATCACTGATTCTGGAGGTGTAAGGCCCTATGGGCATCCTAGGTGTGTAAGGCACACTGGGCATCACTGATTCTGGAGGTGTAAGGCCCTATGGGCATCCTAGGTGTATAAGGCCCACTGGGCATCACCGATCATCAAGGTGTGGTGGCCCGATGGGCATCCTAAGTGTGTAAGGCCCCACTGGGCATCACTGTGTCCTAAGTATGTAAGGCCCCACTGGGCATCACTGTGTCCTAGGTTGTGTAAGGCCCGAAGGGCATCCAAATGTAGGACATAGGAGAGGCTATAGACGGAAGCCCTTGAGTAGGCTCGCCTTTGAAGTAGCTCATAGCCTACACCAACCGTGCCCGCTCTAAGTCTTTGTATGGTTGCCTGTCCGTGTGCTAAATGAGATGATTTCGTATTGTACCCCGATTGGGGATTCTTACTGAGTATGTTTATACTCACCCTTATTTTCTGTGGTTTTCCACCAGGTAACTTGGGACAGAGGCTGGATGGCTAGGAGGAGGCTGCTGGATGATCATGGATAGCTGACTCTGAGTTGCACGTTCTTTCATTGTGTTTATGATTTAGCATGCAGTGGGACTTGAGTCCCTAGGAAAAATACTCGAAAACTATTTGATGATTCTCGTACCGTTTCCCTTGATTTGTTTTTAAGAAAGAACTCATCAGTTATCTACCTGTTTATTTTAAATGGAACTATATTTTCCTTGTTTTGAATGTGCTTACTTCAAAGATTTAAATTTCAAACTCTGATCGACGTTTTACATTCCTAATCATGCATGCTAAGTAAGGACTTTAGGATAGCGACCGTTTCTTGGGTCGGGTCTTTACAGTTGGTATCAGAGCTCAGAGTTATAGGTTTTGTAGACTGACCTGCAGTTGTAGGTTGTTTTCCATGATCATCAGCGCTCCGACAGCCATCAGGTATGTCCATAAGTTTAAGGTTAATGGTTAAGAATTACAATACTGCATCTAGTATACATGTGTTACCCTTGTTGGGCAGTGAGAGCCCCAGCGTGGGCTAGTTTTTATGCCTTGTGTAGACCGCCAGTTGTTGATTACACATTGAGGAGCAGGGACGTTTGGTATGTCCAAACGAGGAGTTGGACTGATCGTGTTGTTGTTGAGACCACGTCCAGGGTTGTCTAGACCCGTAGGCCAGTTTTGGCCCTGGCAGTTGAGCAGCCAAGAGGAGGGGGTAGAGGCTAGTCTACCTCAGAGCGAGACTCCTTGAGCAAAGTGTGCTCCCGCCATGAGAGAGTTGATGGCTGGTCTTTTAGCTATCGAGAGGAGCGGAGACCCAGCGCAGATTGTAGCACGTAGTGAGGAGTCCCGAGTGCGAGATAGCCTAGTTGATGAGTTTATTTAGGAGACACCCCTAGTAGCTCCAGTAACCCCGAGGTTTCCTGAAGGGCTTAATCAAGCAGTTCATGCTGATGAGTTAGTTGGAATTATTCGAGCCGCCGAGTTTGGCAAGCAGAAGCGAGGTGGTTGGCGAGGATGGAGTTATCATCCGAGTGTTGGGATGACTTGATGTTCAAAGGCCAAGGCGTGCCGCTCTGTGCTTTTGATACAGCTAGCTTGGTGGTGGAAGTCCCTTGAGAAAGGTGGACCAAAGAGAGTCTCCACCACGCGCCTTGGTCCTATTGGCAAGTTGCCGTGTTAGTAGCTTTTGAGAAGGATGTAGAGACATCATGTCCCCTTGCAAGCCTGCTGTCGTTTTACAGCCAGTTCTTTTAGTACCCTCGTAGCCAGGGGGTAGTGTGGAGTTTGCTTGTCAGGGCTTAATCCGTTTGTGGATTTCAGCGGGCTAGTAGAGTGGAGCACTCTTTTGTTTGGATGTTCCAATTGTGGAACAAGTTGTTGCCACCCGAGGAGTTGGCCTGAGCTTTTATTGAGCATCGAGTGCGATGCAGGAGTAGGCCGTGGCATGTCTGTTAGGCGAGATGCCAGAGATTAGACTGCTCGAGTATTTGGACTCTTGTGCTGAGTGCCATTGCCCCGTCAATTGGAGTGTGACCTCCCTTTTCCTCAAAGGGGTATAAAGCTCGTTTAGGGCTGATTTGTGTTGTAAAGGATGTAGTGCCTGTTGGCACCAAGCTTTGAGAGGAGGCCTAGATTCGGGCCAGCTTGGCACTTTTGTGCGGGGAGGAGGTTCCATGGTCGCCGATAGTATAGCATCCCCGCTAGTCTTGTACCCATTTCACGAGGTTGCACCTGCTTGGGTTGCATAAGAGATCTAGCTAGGTGGTAGTCAGAGGACTACAAAGTATGAGGTTTTCAAGGAAAATAGGAGCATTTCAGAGTCACCGAGAGTTGGGTACCAAGGGATGCTGTAGGCTATTAAGAGCTAGCGCGTTCGAGTTCTCGCGCCTGTTTGTGAGCTTGTGAGCCGCTTTGTTGGTAGCATGATTCGGCTACCCTTTGAGTTACCCTAGTATGGGTAGTGTTGGCATCAAGGATGCGTGATTAATCCAAAGGTTAGAGCCATGAGTTGGATGGTGATCAAGCACGTTTAGTGGGCACATTGGCTTGAAATATGTTAGCTTGGTATGGATGTGCTCTTGTAAGAGTGAGTTGGCCAATGTGGCTTTTCGTGGTGAGTTGGCCCGAGAGGGTTTGAACTCTTGTTGCTCCCCTGGTTAGTAGTGGCTCTGTTGGAGGCAAAAGTTGCCCTGTCATGAAAATCATTGTTGGCTTTGGATCTTAAGGAATCTGTTTGAGCCGTACACGCCGGTGTACTTTTGTGTAACTCGTTCCCGTGGTTTATGTTTGTGAAACCACGAGAGGTTCGTGTTGAGAAACCAAAGCTCGGGTCTTTGAGGTGTCAAGACTTTAGTTCTTGGCAAGTGCCCTAGCTTTGGTTGTAAGGATGTCGTGCTCGTGAGCGTCGGGTTGTTGTTTAAGCAAGTTTTGCTAGTTGGACCTTAGCTCGTTAGAGTTCAGTTGGAACCGAACAAGAGCGGTGGTAGAAAAGCCGCGTAGTTTCTGATCGCCATGGCTAAGAGAGTTGTTCGGATCCTTACCTTGGGCAGAAGGTTTGTTGTGGCTAATGTTGGAGTAGGAGGATGGCACATTCTCTAGCGCGTTTCCGGTCCTTTTGGTTTTCAAGCAGTTGGAGTTGGCCAGCGTAGTTGAGATGCTGGAGAGGGTTGTGCCCGTGTAGCCGGTTGTCTGTTAGATCGTTTGACGACCGTGTGTGTCGGAGGATGATCGGAGGATCCCTAGGTTGTGGAGAGCCTCTCCAGAGCTCAGTCACCCAAGCAGTGTTCCTCGGGTGAGTTGCTTGCAGATTTGGTAGACTAGCAAGCTAGTGTTTGTTTGGAGTAGAGTCCGGATTGGTTCCGGTGAGGTGGCTAGTTGGTGTTTGGTGTTGACCAAGTTTTGGTTCTCTTGTTGTTTCAAGAGCTAGCTCGGTTCGAGCAAGAGGGCGTTGCCCTGAGGACCTGTTCCTAGTCAGGAAGTTTTGGGAGTTGACCCCTCCCTCGGTGGTTGAGTAAGTTCTGCTTGTTCTGGATTGGTGGTCCAATCGGTTGAGGTTTCCCCTTGGGTGTTGCTTCCAAGAGAGTTGGTTGTTGTTGCCCTTGGGTTTGAGCTAGTCAGCGAGCATGTGTGATGTTCGCTGCCCTTCAGAGGTTCGCTTGCTGGGAAATCGTTTCCCGTTGAGGAGTAGTCAGTGTAGCTCTTGAGTTGTGTAGTTGATCGAGTAGCGCAGCTGGTTAGCCCAAATGAGAGGGTCCTCGCTTTGTGTTGTTAGCAAGCAAAAGTTGTTTGTCCTCGCAAGGGCGGAGGCCACCAGCTTTAAGAGTTGAGTTTTTGCTGGGAAGCTGTTGGTTCTTTGGGGTTTGAAGAAAACCCTAGTTTCTTTGGTGGTTGAGTTGCACCATGGATGCCAGCCTCGAGTATTATCTTTGGAGATAGCCTAGTCGGTCCGTTTCCCTTGCGATGTTCCGAGTGTGGAGTTTCTAGCCGCAAGATGAGTTGGGCCTAGGCTAAAAGGAGAAAGTCCTTTGAGTAGCCGCTGACTTAAAAGTTGAGTGGCAGCTTGGAGGCGAGCCTTGCTCGTTATAAGCCTGGGTTGAGTTTCTGCAGAGCAAGCCCTTCTTGGGTTTTGTTCCTAGTTGATGTGCGCTCGCAGTTGGCGTTATAGCTGAGCCACAGTTGAGTGGGTTGGCACAGAAATGTCGTGGCATTGGTTGGAAACCTTAGAGTTGTTATCCTCCAGCTTTTGTGTTGCTAGTAGCCGCGTGTTGTTTTATTCCTTGCTGCTCGAGGTTCCCGTGAGAGGAATGTTGTTTGTTTCCCTATCTGGCGATGTTCACCTAGGCCAGTGGCTGATCGGATTGCATTGGAAAGTTTGTTGTCGGCCGTTGAGGGGCTTCAGTTTGTTAGTTTGGCCGAGTGGAGCCTGGTGCTGGACCTTGTCTTCTAAAGGTGGCCGTAGCTGAAGTTTCAGCTGGTGTGTTGGTGGTAGCCGTTTGGTGAACCAGAAAAGTGCCCCTTGGCTTTGGTGCTTCGATTTCTCGTAAGATGGTTGCTTTAGTGTTGTGGACGCATGCTAGTTGGAGAAGGTTGCCTAGGGATCAGTCACCAGTTGGTGGTTCGAATTGGATTTCGTTAAGGATTGTAGGCAACCAGTGGGGTTCGCAGGTCTCTTGCGAAGTAAGAGTAGACCGTTTTGTTTCTGAAACCTGGGAGGTTCAGTTGTTTGGTCAGCATGGTGAAGGGTCGAGGTTGTTTGATAACAAATGGCGAGCATTCGTGAGAAGTTACGCGGAGCGTGGCGTTGAGTTTTAGAGCTTGTGACCCGTCCACGAGTTTGCTAAAAGTAGAACCGCAGAGAGGCGTTCCGAGTTGGGTTAGCAAGGATAAGTGAGCCCTAGAGTCGTAAGACCGTTTGAGAATTGGTGCGAATCAGAGGATGTGGCTCACTGGCTAGTTATCGCATGTTTTCTTGAAGCTCCAGTGTTAGTTCGATTTTAGGTTGAGATAGTTCGTAAGCGCACTCGGTGTCTCTGTTGGGCTTGAGCCTTTGGGAACCCAAAAGGGTTCGGTTTCAAAGAAAGATTTGTGTTATCTTAATCAGGAGCTTGGTTGGTTAAGAATCAGTGGAGTTTCATAGAGTTGTTTTCGTCTTAGGACTTTCGAGGAAGAAAGTCTTAAAAGGAGGGAGTATTGTAACGGCCCAGTTTTCTATTTCGGTTACCCAGGTGATTTCGGGTCATTATTTGGATGTTCGGATGGGCCGTTAGAGCTATTTTAACCCTTAGGGGCATTTTGGTATTTTGCTCCCTACGTCGAGGTTGAGGATTTTCGTGGCTTGTGGTCATTTCGGCCTTCGTTGAGACTTGATTAATGTTGGTTGCAAGACCCAAGGAGTTTGGGTTAGTTGATTAGAAGTTCGGAGACATTCCGGTTGATAGCAAAATTAATTGGAATTTAATTGGTCCCATTGAGATTTGAACCCTTGCCCTAATGGTGAAATTGGAGTTTTTAGAAAAAGAAGATTTAGTTAAAAAGAAAAGAATTTCTTTAGCCGGGACCCACAAGAGAAAGCCTTGGGAAGGGATTTTAGACCCATTTAAATTAGGAAAAGGAAAAGAAATCCTATTCCCCTTGTTTTGGAAAAATCTCTCTCTCTCTCTCTCTCTCCTAGCCGACCTCACCAAGAAACCCTAGCCGCTCTAGCCGCACCCCCGCTCAAATTTACTCACCCAGCGCACGAGCAGCACCCCAGTTGCTCACCCAGCAGCACACAGCACCTAGAAGCCCACGCCCAGGCCTCCTAGACGCCCTGCATCGCCCATGCCAGGCGCGCCCGATCCAGATCGCCTCTTCGCCCAGCCCAGACGCGTCGCGCCGTTCCGCACCAGGCCGCCCAGCGCGCCGCGCCGCTCCGCTTACTGCCGCCCAGACGCGTCGCCCGCGCGCTGTCCTCGCAGACCCGACGTCCCGCCTTGCCGCGCGCCCGAGCCAGCGCCAGCGCCAGCCTCGCCAGAGCAGCGCCCGGCCCAGCGCCAGCGCCCTGCCGCCAACAACAATACCTGGCCCTTGCTGCTGCGCCGAGACGTGTGCCTTCTCGGTTGGTAAATTCCCGAGCCTCCACCCTTTGGACTTCCTAATTTTAGATGCTGTTTATTAATTAGGATATTTTATTACTTGCTTAGGTTGCTCGGGTTCGCTTAAAAGCTCGAGGGTCATTATTTGATTCGGGATAGTTAACCTCCACTTATTTCCGTGTAAGGATTCTTACCCGGGTTGTGTGGACCTGCGCGAATAGTTGATAGCACGCTGATTACTGTAATTATATGAGTTTCTAGTGATAGGTTACATGTTTTCTTTTGATTCATGTTCGTGACATGTTTACATCCTGTTAGTTCCATGTTAGGCTTTCCTATCTTGATAGAACCGTGCTGCCATTTGTATGCTGCTAGATCCAAGTTACGGTTAGATGTGCGATGTATAGTATAGAGGACCGTCGAGGCAACTAGTTTGGGGTCCCGCTCGGGCAAGACCCGATGGTCATCTGGAGGTGTAAGGCCCTATGGGCATCCTAGGTGTGTAAGGCCCACTGGGCATCACTGATTCTGGAGGTGTAAGGCCCTATGGGCATCCTAGGTGTGTAAGGCCCACTGGGCATCACTGATTCTGGAGGTGTAAGGCCCTATGGGCATCCTAGGTGTGTAAGGCCCACTGGGCATCACCGATCATCGAAGGTGTAAGGCCCGATGGGCATCCTAAGTGTGTAAGGCCCCACTGGGCATCACTGTGTCCTAAGTATGTAAGGCCCCACTGGGCATCACTGTGTCCTAGGTTGTGTAAGGCCCGAAGGGCATCCAAATGTAGGACCTAGGAGAGGCTATAGACGGAAGCCCTTGAGTAGGCTCGCCTTTGAAGTAGCTCATAGCCTACACCAACCGTGCCCGCTCTAAGTCTTTGTATGGTTGCTGTCCGCAAAGCTAAATGAGATGATTTCGTATTGTACCCGATTGGGGATTCTTACTGAGTATGTTTATACTCACCCTTATTTTCTGTGGTTTTCCACCGTAACTTGGGACAGAGAGGTGGATGGCTAGGAGGAGGTCTTTGGATGATCATGGATAGTCGACTCACGAGTTGCACGTTCTTTCATTGTGTTTATGATTTAGCATGTAGTGGGACTTGAGTCCCTAGGAAAAATACTCAAAACTATTTGATGATTCTCGCATCGCTTCCCTTGATTTGTTTTTAAGAAAGAACCGATCGATTATCTACTGCTTTATTTTAAATGGAACTATATTTTCCTTGTTTTGAATGTGCTTACTTCAAAGATTTAAATTTCAAACTCTGATCGACGTTTTACATTCCTAATCATGCATGCTAAGTAAGGACTTTAGGATAGCGACCGTTTCTTGGGTCAGGTCTTTACAGCTCCTCTGGGTGCGATCAACATACTGGCGATCTGCACAAAGCACCTCCACCCTCTCACTAGGGGAAAAGCAACAACTGGGCCACAACTGGCCAATGGGAGTTTAAGCTCTACCTCCCTCGGGGACGACGTCCCAGGGCATCCGAATCTATCTGGATACCTCAACAAGCTGCTAAATCATGCTCGCACTGCGGGAAAGTTGGCATGATGGCTCTCTAAGCCCAAACCAACAACGAGTCAGAACCTGCTCGTCTCCGCTCCACAACTCTACACAAGGCAAACACTAGATGAAAAGTATTGTAAATTCTTACCCCTTTCTTTAAAACAGTAAACTTAGGCGTACCTGATGACTGTCGGAGTGCTGATGATCATGGAAAAACGACCTACAACAAAGGTCAGTCTACAGAATCTATGACTCTGAGCTCTAATACCAACCTGTAACGACCCGACCCGAATGGGGTTCTAAATAGGCCGTTACCTCAATGCATGCATACAAATCTACAGAAAATTTGCAAGATGGTGTTCGGATTCTAAGTAAAAACTAAAACATAAAACATCCATTTAATTTCCTAAAACCCGTCCCTGTTTCCAATCACCTGTTCCAAGACAAATACATTTACAAAGCTTACTCTGATCAGAGATTTATTTAAAACATACAAACTTTACAACAATGCTAGAATCCGGAAATACATTCAGAAAACACCCTAGGGCTCCGTGCCCAACTACATGCATTCAGAGAACATTTAAATCATAAACATAAACTCAGAGTTTAACAACGGGTTTTCCATGATCACAGCTCCTCCTCCAGCCATCCTGTCTCGCACCATGGATACCTGTGGAAAAACCACAGAAATAAGGGTGAGTAACGAATTACTCAGTAAGAATCCCCAACCGGGGTACAATACGATATAATCAGTCATCTAGTACCAAAGCATGCAAGCAAACAGCTACCAACACAGATCATGGCTCAACGAGCTCATAAAACAAGATCTGGAGCCATCGGAAGTCTCTTTCTTCCTGCCTAACTGGGATTGGATACATCGACCAATCTGGACATCACCGAGGTATCTGCACACTCGGGGAATACACTGATCCCAAGAATGTCCTCAAGGGCCTCCTTGCCCTTGCACTAATCTGGACTTACGGGAGAGTACCCGAAGTCAGGCTCTAACGGAAGGAATGGTGTACTCACGACATTAGCCCGAGGGAGCTCTCCGAACCGGCAACTAACGCGCGTGTGCGCGCACACCGCATGCTCCTCCGCAACCGGCGTAAATGCGGGGCCTAAGGGCAAACTACGCGGGCAGTGCACATGCCTATGACTCGGAAGCGGTGTCACCGATCACAGATGGCGCGAGAGACCTCGGCGCTCATCCGTGCGGCAAAGATGATCCACCGACTGAAGCTAAGAACCGCCGAGGCGAGCTTACACCGATGGCGGTGGTTCCGCTCTAGCAGCTACAAAACTAGGCTATGCCGAAGTGGGTAGCTAAGTCCACAACCGGCGGGTCGGGGTAGCAAGATACGTTATGCTTCGCACACTTTACTCCCGACCCGAGCTCATCGGGGACAAAGTACGTTATGTCCGCTCACCTGGATGATGACAAACCCTACAACTCTATCTAAGAGTACAGAGAAAGCAATGATTCTGGCTAGCAAGCAAAGACCGACATCATCACACTACCTAGCATGATACTACGAGCTTAAGCAGGAATCACAAGCATGCTGGCAGAACAAACCTAGCATGGCACTAACATGTAATATCAAGCAAACATGCTAGCAGAAAACAATCAAAGCTGCTCTATTATTATCATGCTCATAATAGATCAAAGAAACAAGCAAGGCATATTCATGAAAATATCGCAGGGCCCACACAACTCCGGTAAGAAATCCTTACCTGGTCTAAAGGCAACAACACACAATAAAAATAACTGCGATCGAACCCGAGCAACCTATATCGAGCCAAACAAACACATCAATAATCATAAAATAGCCCTAAATACAATAAAATAAACAGGGCTCGGCTCGGAAACAACTCACGAGGCGCGGCTGACACGAGAACGAGCCGGCTGCACGGGCTAGGCAGCCAAAGGGGCTGGCTGGGCGCGCTGGGGCGCGGGCTCGGCGCTAAGGCGCGGGCACTGGGCGCGAGCTGTGCGCGGACAGGCGTTGGGGCGACGCTGGGCACGCGGGCGCGGGCACTTGCTCGGCTGGGCGACGGCGCGCGGCGCGGCTCGGCACAGGGGATGGCACGCGGGCGAGAGCGACACGACGCGGGGGCGCGCGACACGGGCACTGGGACGCGCAATTGAGCTAGGCTCGGCACAGGGCGACGCAGCTTGAGGTTGGGCGACTCAAGCGCGGACGGACACGAGCGACGCGACGCAAAGATCGCGGCGCGCCGCATTCGCGCCGTACCGGGCGACACGGACCAGTAGCGGTGGCGCGCAACGCTCGGGCTGGCGAGGGCGAGGGGCACGGCGATCTACAGGGACGAGGGCGCGCGAGGGCTGGGCGACACTGAGAGAGGCAGGGGCTCGGGCTGGGCGAGGCAGAGGCGCGCGCGATCTGGGGCCGGGCTAGCTCGGGCTGGGCTTGGGCGAGCCAGGGGGTGCACGGGCTGGGGCTGGGTGAGCCAAGGGGGCTGCTCGGGCAAGGGGGGCTCGGGGAGAGAGAGAGAGAGAGAAAAGAGAAAAAAAAAATAAAAAGAAAAGAAAATGAATTTGGAAAAGAAAGGAAAATGGGAAAATAAAAAGGAAAAAGGGATTTTATCCATAAATCCAACCTTATCCACTTAAAACGTCAAAATCCCATTTCCCGACTTCCTCCTTCGAGACCCGACCGAAACAATCTTTTCCAATCAATCAAACTCACTTAAATCCAACACCCAAAGCAACAATAAGGGCTCGGGATCGAATCCCAAAGGAAACACACAACCAACCAACACTTTGTCAAAGCCCAAACCACAACCGAGCATCCAACCGACTAGCCCAAACACCACGGAACTCGCAGGCACCAACAAACAAGCCTCGATAAAGGCAGGAGCTACCTCGAAGCCCTGAAAACCACAAATCCTGCCCGGGGAGCCAAAAGACCAAAATACCCCCAAGGGGCCAAACAGTTCTAAAACCCAACCAAACAACCGAATCTTGACCCGAAGGCACCTCGAAAACTGGAATAGGAAACAGGGCTGTTACACGCCCCGAGCCATCGCGTCGCGTCGCCCCGCGCGCGCGTCCTCAGAGCGTTGTGTCGCCGCGCGCGCGCGCGCTGCCCTCGTGCTTGCCGAGCTCGCGCGCCGCGCGCCGTCCCCTCGTGCCGAGCGCGCGCCACGCTGGGTCCGCCTCGCCTCGTCCTGATCGCCGCGCGCGCTCGCCCCAGCCGCAGCCATGCGCGCGCGCTGCTAGCTAACTGCGCCCACGCCTGCCCTGCCCTGCGCCCAGCCAGCCCAGCCCCTGCGCACAGCCTGCCCTGTTGTGTGCTGGTTGGCCCGAGCCTTGTGGCTTCTCGGATGGTATTTCCTGAGTCTTTTCTTCGTTGGGCCCGGATTTATTGGCTGCTGATTATGGATTTATTCGGCTGTTTATGTATTTTATTTGGGTGCTTTATTTGATGTTCAGGCTGTTCGGGATCGATTAGAGGCTCAAGGATTCGCTCGTAGATTTATTATAATTATTGTTTTTCTGCTTGTTCCAGGTAAGGATTTCTTACCGTGGTTGTGTGGACCCTGCGATATATCTCGATATGCGTTGCTTATTTGCTTGCTGTTATGGGCATGTTTGTAACAGCCCAGTTTCCTATTCCAGTTTTCGAGGTGCCTTCGGGTCAAGATTCGGTTGTTTGTTTGGGTTTTAGAGCCGTTTGGACCCTTGGGGGTATTTTGGTCTTTTGGCTCTCCGGGCAGGATTTGTGGTCTTCAGGGCTTCGAGGTAGCTCCTGCCTTTGTCGAGGCTTGTTTGTTGGTGGCTGCGAGTTCCGAGGTGTTTGGGTTAGTCGGTTGGATGCTCGGTTGTGGTTTGGGCTTTGGCAAAGTGATGGTGGTTGTGTGATTCTTTTGGGATTCGAGCTCGAGCCTTTAGTGTTGCTTTGGGAGTTGGATTTAAGTGAGTTTGATTGATTGGAAAAGATTTCTTTGATCGGGTCTCGGAGGAGGAAGCCGGGAAATGGGATTTTGAGGTTTTAAGTGGATAAGGATGGAAAATGGAATTAAAATCCCATTTTAACCTTTTTATTTCCCATTTTCCTTTTTACTTTCCCTATTTTCTTTTATTTTTTTCCCCAAAATCAATTTTCTCTCTCTCTCTCTCTCTCTCTCTCTCCCGAGCCCCCACCTAGCCCAGCCCCTTGGCTCACCCAGCCCCTCAGCCAGAGCCAGCCTCGCCCAACCCGGGCCCCTGCTCGCCCGAGCTAGCCCAGCCCCGCGCACGGTTGCCCTCGCCCAGTCCAGGTCGCTTCAGCCCGAGCGTCGAGCGCCATCGCCAGCCCGAGCCCAGTCCCTACTTCGCCCAGCTCGTGTCGCCCGAGCTCGCCCGCAAGACAAGCAGCCAGCCGCGCTCGCTGCTCGCCACCCGTCTGTGTCGCCCAGGCCATCGCGTGTCGTCCGCGCTCGAGTCGCACGTCCCAGCGACAGATCGTGCGCCCTCGCGTCGTGTCGCTCGAGCCCGCGCGCCGTCTCCTGTGCCGAGCCGCGCCGCGCGCCGTCGCCCAGCAGAGCTAGCGCCCGCTTCCGCGCGCCCTTGTGTCGCTCGCGTGCCGTCATGCACAGCCTCAGCCAGCTCCTCGCGCGCAGCTCGCGCCTGGCAACCCACTTGCCGCCCTGCGCCCAGCTGTCTGTCTGCGCCATCGCCACCCCTAGCCCGTGCAGCCAGCTCGTTCGTGTGTCCGTCGCGCCTCGTGAGTTGCTCCCGAGCTGAGCCCTGTTTGTTTTATTATATTTGGGACTTTTGATTGTAATTATTGTTGTTTTTGTTAGGTTCTCGCTAGGTAGCTCGGGTTCGATCGCATCTTAGGTTTCTTATGTTTAGAGGTCTTCCGGCCAGGTAAGGATTTCTTACCGGAGTTGTGTGGACCCCTGCGATATTATATGTGTGTTTTGATTGTATGCTTGTTTGTGTTTATTGACATGTTTGGTGATAAGTGCTCTATTCTGAATTCCCGACTGGCATGATTTCCTGTGTTGTTTCTCATGTTAGTCCATGCTAGGTTGTTCCTTTCTGGCATGCTCGTATCTGTCCTTGCTTCGTAGAATCATGCTAGGTTCGTTGTATTCTTATTGAGCACGTATTGGATGATATTGCTTGTTTGCTGATTGCTAAGGCAGGTTAGAGTTGCAGGTAGATAGCATCATCCGGGCCGGGTGCATAACGTACCTTGCACCCCGACAGGGACGTATGAGATGGAGCTCCGCCCTGATCCCGTTAGGGAATAGCTAACCCTAACGGCTGGCCCTGCAATCTTGGGTGAGGGTGGCAGACTGTTAAATGCCCCAACGGTCGGGATGATGACTTGGCATTGCCTCGTCCCCGGCAGCCGGCATGTCCTCAGCATGTTTGGCAGTAGCCCCTGATTGCCACCTGTTAAGGTAAGGAAGGCTTCCTGGTGTAAGCCTACCACGACCCGTTCCTTAGCCCAGGTGCGGTGGTTCAGGCTGACATAGTTTACGTGTCCAGGTCTCACACCCCTATGTCAGTGACACCGATCCAAAGAATTAGTTAGGCGTGGTGACTGGACATGGGCAGCTTGCCTCTAGACCCGGCACCCCCCATGGTCTGCAGTAGCACGCGGTGCATGCTTACGCTCATTACAAATACCCCGGAGAGCTCCTCGGGATCTTGAGCTAGTGCACCTTTCGTCGACGATGATGAGAGCGAGGAGGCGAGACTTATTTCTCGTATAGGGCGACTTGTGTGATGTGTTGTGTGGTGATTTATTTCCGGACTAAGACCCTGAGTTGGCATCCGAGGCCCAAGTGTGGGCTAAGCTATGTGCTCTATTCTGTGTCTATATTCATAGCTTGCATATCTTTCTGCTAGATGACCATGTGTATCGTATTGTACCCCGGTTGGGGATTCTTACTGAGTAATTCGTTACTCACCCTTATTATGTGGTTTTCCACAGGTAACCATGGTGCGAGACAGGATGGCTGGAGGAGGAGCTGTGATCATGGAAAACCCGTTGTTCAACTCTGAGTCTTATGTTTATGCTTATGATTTAAATGTCCTCTGAATGCATGTAGTTGGGCACGGAGCCCTAGGGTGTTTTCTCTCAATGTATTTACGGATTCTGGCATTGTTGTAAAGTTTGTATGTTTTAAATAAATCTCTGATCGTGAGTATGTTTTGGAAATGTATTTGTCTTGGAACAGTGCTTGGAAACAGGGGCGAGTTTCGAGAATTTATGTTGATTTTTAAATGGATGTTTTCATGTTTTAGTTTTACTTAGAATCCAAACACCATCTTGCAAATTTTCTGAGATTTGAATGCATGCATTGAGGTGACGGCCTATTTTATGCCCCCTTTCGGGTCGGGTTATTCTGATTGGTATCGAGCTCGTAGTCATAGATTCTCAGTGAGACCGACCTTTCGTTGTAGGTCATTTTTCCATGATCATCAAGACCGGATACCATCAGTGCGCGCTAAGTTTACTATTTGTTGTTGAAAAAGGGTTAAGAATTTACAATACTGTCATCTAGTGTATGCCTTGTGTAGTGTTGTGTAGCGAGACGAGCGAGTTCGACTCGTTGTTGGTTTGGGCTTAGTGAGCCATCATGCCAACTTTCATGATCTGCGAGCGATTTGTTTAGCAGCTTGTTGAGGTATCCAGATAGATTCGGATGCCCCTGGGACATCGTTCCAGAGGGAGGCAGAGCATAGACTCTCGTTGGCCATTTGTGGCCCAGTTGCTTCTTTTCCCCTAGTGAGAGGGTGGAGGTGCTTCGTGCGAGATCTCCAAGTATGTTGATCGCACCTGCAGGAGCAGGACGCTTGGCATGTCCGACCGAGGAGTTGGACTGATCGTGTTGATGTTGAGGCCGCGTCCAGGGTTGTTAGGCCCGCATGCCGATTTGGCCCCGGCAGGTTGAGTTGCCTAGAGGAGGGGGTAGAGGCTAGCAGCGCCTCAGAGTGAGACTCCTTGAGAAGAGTGTGCTCCAGCCATGAGAGATTTGATGGCGAGTCTTTAGCTATCGAGAGCGAGACCCGTGCGCGCTTTGTAGCGCGTAGTGAGGAGTCCCGGCACGATAGCCCAAATTGCCGAGTTTGTTTCAAAGATTTTTCCCAAAGAGCTCTTGTAGCCCCGGAGGTTCCCGGGAGGGCATGATCAGCAGGTTTATTCAGATGAGTTTGTTGGCGTTGATGGAGCCGCCCAGTTTGGCAAATGGATGCCTGTAGAGCTCGATGTTTTAGTAAGTCCTACTGCTAGTAGTAAAGTAGTTGGCCAGGTTTGAGTTTAGCATCCGTGTGTGGGATGCCCTGCTGTTCAGAGGCCGAGGTGTGTCGTTCCTGTGCTGTTTGGTTCATCAGATGGTGGTGGAAGTCCCTTGTAAGAGGTGGACTAGCAGAGTCTCCACCAATCGCCCGATTGATTGGCATGTTGCCGTGTTAGTGGCTTGAGAGCGGATGAAGGGTCATCTTTGCCCCTTGCGCGAGCTCGCTTTGTTGTTTAATGACCCACTTCCTCGGATGTGGATTTGGTAGTAGTAGCACTTGAGGTGCATTGGTTGGTGTGCCACTTTGGCACTAAGTCCGGTTCAGCCGAGTTTGGCTTGGGCATAGCGGATGATTCTATGCCGTTCGGAGTTCAGCGTACTCCTTTAACCTTGGATCTGCTGTTTATGGCGGTTGCACCCGTTTAGGTCGTGCCGCAGGGCTAGTTCGGTGGTAGTCGATGGACTACAAGCGAAAGGATGCTCGAGAGGAGCCGAGCCTCTTCCCGATGTTTCGGAGGTTGAGTAAGTCAGCAGATTGGTTGGTAAGTGTTGGTGCGCTTGAGCCTCGCGCTAGTGTTAAGGCCAAGAGTTTTCTTGTGGTTGGTAGTACGGTCAACTACCTTCGAGTGCCTTTATCTGAGGAGAGTTGAGCATCGTAGATGCGAGTTTGGTCCAGTAGAGGGACTTTGAGTTGGATGCTCATGAGATGAGCTGGATGCCTATGAGGCGAGTTGGATGCCATGATTCGAGTTGGATGCTTTTGAGGCGAGATGAGCTGATGCCTTGCGAGAGGATTTGGATGCCTTATGGGTAAGCACCCTTGGTAGAGGCTTGGTATAAAGTAAGTTCGGTGTGGCATGGTTATGCTTTTGGTAGAGCAAGGTTGCCTCAGCTTTGAGCATTGTGTGGAGTTGGAACTTTTGGTGTTTCTTCGGTTGGAGTTCAGTTGGAAACTGAACAAGAGCGGTGGTAGCAAAGCCGCGCAGTTTCTGATCGCCTTGGCTAAGAATGTTGTTTGGATCCTTTCCTTGGGTAGAAGCCTTGTTGAGAGGCTGATGTTTGAGTAGGAGGACGACGCATTCGGTAGCGTTTCGGATCCTCTTGGTTCACAAGGAATTGGAGTTGGCCTGCATGGTTGAGATGCTGGAGAAAGTTGTGCTGCTCGGGCATTTGGTCATTAGCTCGCTTTGTCGGCCGTATGTGTCGGAGGGTGATCGGAGGATCCCTAGGTTTTGGAGAGCCTCTCCAAAGCTCAGTCAGGCCCAGGTAGTGAGTTTCAGTTGGCAAGCTGGAGCCGTGTAGTTTGTAGCCTCGGTTGAGTTGCTAGCAGTCTTGGTAGACTAGCTAGCTAGTGTTTGTTTGGAGTAAAGTCCGGATTGGTAACGGTGAGGTGGCAAGTTGATGCTTGGTGTTGACCAAGGTGTGGTTTGGAGCTGCTAGTGATTTGCTTTGCTCGTGGGACGAATGGTTCGTGCCCAGTTGGTTGTTTTCCTGTTTTTAGGATGTCGAGTTGCCCCGTTTGGCTTTTGGAGGTTCAGTCTAAGATAGACCCCTGTTGTTGCCCCGTGAGATGTAGATGTTGTTGCTCTAGTGGAGCAAGACAGTGAGCGTATGTGGAGCTCTCTGTCCTTCGGATGTCTGTTTGTAAGAGCCGTTTCCTTCTGGGAGTTGTCAGGTTTCTCCCGTAGCCATGAGTCGATGGTATAGGTGCTAGCAAGAAGGAAAAGTTTGTTGGCTGCTTGGAAGGAGTTGTTTGTCCAGATAGGTGGACTCTTGGATGGTGTTCTAGAGGCTGCAATAAGGGTTGTTTTGCCTCTTGTGAGTGTTGGCCAAGATTTGGTTCTCTCGTTGTTTCAAGAGCTAGTTCGGTTCTAGCTGGAGGGCGTTGCCCTAAGGTCTTGTTTCTAGTCAGTAAGTTTTGGGAGTTCACCCCTCCCTCGGTAGTTGAGCAAGTGTTGTTAGTTTCGGATTGGTGATCTGTTTGGTTGAGATTTCCCTTGGGTGTTGCTTCCAAGAGAGTTGGTTGCTGTTGCCTTGGGTTTGAGCAAGCCAGCGAGCGTGTGTGATGTTCGCTGCCCTTCAGAGTTTGCTTGCTGGGAAGTCGTTTCCCGTTTGGTAGGAGTCAGCTTAGCTCCTGAGTTGTGTAGTTGATCAGAGTAGCCAGTTGGATTTTAAGAGTTGAGAGGTAGCTTGGAGGCGAGTGTCGCTCGTTATAAGTTTGGGTTGAGTTCTGCTGAGCAAGCCCTTCTCGGGCTTTGCTCCTTGTTGTGCGCTCGCAGTTGGAGTAGCAGAGCCGTTTGAGTGAGTTGGCACAGAGGTGCCATGGCTTTGGTTGGTAAAGCCGTTGAGCTGTTTTCCTCAAGGTGTTGTGCCGTAGAGAGCTGCGTGATGGTTTAGTCCTTGCAGCCCGAGTTTTCCTTGAGAGGAATTTTGGTGGTTTCCTTGCCTGGCAGTGTTTTCTTTGGCCAGTTGCTAGTAGATTTGCATGGAAAAGTTTGCTTCCGGTCGTTTGGTTTCTGGAACCTGGAAGGTTCAGTTGTTTGGCCAGTTTGTGTAGGGTTGAGGTTGTTTGTTAACAGCTGTGAGCTCGTAGAGGAGTTTTGCCAGAGCGTGGTGTAAAGTTTCAGAGCTTTTGGCCAGTCCTCGAGTTTGCTGTGAGTAGCACCGTTTTAGAGTTGGTGCGAGTTGAGGACGTGGTTTGCCGTCTGTTCCCTTGTAGTTCAGTGTATGCCCAGTCTGGATGGCATTGTGGCCTTGAGTTTTTGAGAACCCAAGAGGGTTTGGTTTTCGGAGAAGGTTGGTGCTGTTTTAGCCGAGAAGTTCAGTTGGTTTGGTTTCAGTGGAGTTTTTTTTTGAGCTGTTTCGTCTTAGGACTTTCGAGGACGAAAGTCTTATAAGGAGGGAGTATTGTAACAGCCCAGTTTCCTATTCCAGTTTTCGAGGTGCCTTCGGGTCAAGATTCGGTTGTTTGTTTGGGTTTTAGAGCCGTTTGGACCCTTGGGGGTATTTTGGTCTTTTGGCTCTCCGGGCAGGATTTGTGGTCTTCAGGGCTTCGAGGTAGCTCCTGCCTTTGTCGAGGCTTGTTTGTTGGTGGCTGCGAGTCCCGAGGTGTTTGGGCTAGTCGGTTGGATGCTCGGTTGTGGTTTGGGCTTTGGCAAAGTGATGGTTGGTTGTGTGATTCTTTTGGGATTCGAGCCCGAGCCTTTAGTGTTGCTTTGGGAGTTGGATTTAAGTGAGTTTGATTGATTGGAAAAGATTTCTTTGATCGGGTCTCGGAGGAGGAAGCCGGGAAATGGGATTTTGAGGTTTTAAGTGGATAAGGATGGAAAATGGAATTAAAATCCCATTTTTCCCTTTTTATTTCCCATTTTCCTTTTTATTTTCCCTTTTTTCTTTTATTTTTTTCCCCAAAATCAATTTTCTCTTTCTCTCTCTCTCTCTCTCTCCCCGAGCCCCCACCTAACCCAGCCCCTTGGCTCGCCCACCCTCGCCCAGAGCCGGCCTCGCCCGGCCACCGAGCCCTGCTGCTGCCCGAGCTAGCCCACCACAAGCCGCGCTCGCCTCGCCAGCCAGTCGCTTCAGCCCGAGCGTCGAACGCCATCGCCAGCCCGAGCCCAGTCCCTGCTTTGCCCAGCTCGTGTCGCCCGAGCTCGCCCGCACAGTGCCGTGGCCCTGCTCTGCCCTGGTCCGTGTCGCCCAGGCCGTCGCGTGTCGTCCGTGCTCGAGTCGCGCGTCCCAGCGCCAGATCGCGCGCCCTCGTGTCGTGTCGCTCGCATGCCGTCCGCGCGCAGCCCAGCGCGCAGCTCGCGCCCAGCGCCCGCGCCCCAGCGCCGAGCCAGCGCCCAGCCCTGCGCCCATCAGCTGCCTAGCCCATGCAGCCGGCTCGTTCGTGTGTCCGTCGCGCCTCGTGAGTTGCTCCCGAGCTGAGCCCTGTTTGTTTTATTATATTTGGGCCTTTTGATTGTAATTATTGTTGTTTTTGTTAGGTTCTCGCTAGGTAGCTCGGGTTCGATCGCATCTTAGGTTTCTTGTGTTTAGAGGTCTTCCGGCCAGGTAACGATTTCTTACCGGAGTTGTGTGGACCCTGCGATATATTATGTGATTGCTGATTGTATGCTTGTTTGTGTTTATTGACATGTTTGGTGATAAGTGCTCTATTCTAAATTCCCGACTGGCATGATTTCCTGTGTTGTTTCTCATGTTAGTCCATGCTAGGTTGTTCCTTTCTGGCAGGCTCGTATCTATCCTTGCTTCGTAGAATCATGCTAGGTTCGTTGTATTCTTATTGAGCACGTATTGGATGATATTGCTTGTTTGCTGATTGCTAAGGCAGGTTAGAGTTGCAGGTAGATAGCATCATCCGGGCCGGGTGCATAACGTACCTTGCACCCCGACAGGGACGTATGAGATGGAGCTCCGCCCTGATCCCGTTAGGGAATAGCTAACCCTAACGGCTGGCCCTGCAATCTTGGGTGAGGGTGGCAGACTGTTAAATGCCCCAACGGTCGGGATGATGACTTGGCATTGCCTCGTCCCCGGCAGCCGGCATGTCCTCAGCATGTTTGGCAGTAGCCCCTGATTGCCACCTGTTAAGGTAAGGACGGCTTCCTGGTGTAAGCCTACCACGACCCGTTCCTTAGCCCCATGTGCGGTGGTTCAGGCTGACATAGTTTACGTGTCCAGGTCTCACACCCTTATGTCAGTGACACCGATCCAAAGAATTAGTTAGGCGTGGTGACTGGACATGGGCAGCTTGCCTCTAGACCCGGCACCCCCCATGGTCTGCAGTAGCACGCGATGCATGCTTACGCTCATTACAGCGCCGACCGGAGAGCTCCTCGGGATCTTGAGCTAGTGCACCTTTCGTCGACAGTAGACAGGCTGAGGCCGAGACTTATTTCTCGTATAGGGCGACTTGTGTGATGTGTTGTGTGGTGATTTATTTCCGGACTAAGACCCTGAGTTGGCATCCGAGGACCAAGTGTGGGCTAAGCTATGTGCTCTATTCTGTGTTTATATTCATAGCTTGCATATCTTTCTGCTAGATGACCATGTGTATCGTATTGTACCCCGGTTGGGGATTCTTACTGAGTAATTCGTTACTCACCCTTATTATGTGGTTTTCCACAGGTAACCATGGTGCGAGACAGGATGGCTGGAGGAGGAGCTGTGATCATGGAAAACCCGTTGTTCAACTCTGAGTCTTATGTTTATGCTTATGATTTAAATGTCCTCTGAATGCATGTAGTTGGGCACGGAGCCCTAGGGTGTTTTCTGAATGTATTTCTGGATTCTGGCATTGTTGTAAAGTTTGTATGTTTTAAATAAATCTCTGATCAGAGTATGTTTTGGAAATGTATTTGTCTTGGAACAGGTGCTTGGAAACAGGGATGTGTTCAGGAATTTATGTTGATTTTTAAATGGATGTTTTCATGTTTTAGTTTTACTTAGAATCCAAACACCATCTTGCAAATTTTCTGTAGATTTGAATGCATGCATTGAGGTGGCGGCCTATTTTATGCCACTTTCGGGTCGGGTCGTTACAATGTTAGAGATAGAGCAGTTGATTGATTTCTTGCTAGCATGTTTGCCTGATTTTACATGTTAGTGCCATGCTAGGTTTGTTCTCACAAAGATGCTTGTGATTCCCGCTAAGTTGTAGTATCATGCTAGGTAATGTGATTTATGTCAGTCATTGCTTGCTAGCCAGGAATCATTGATTTTGCTCTGTACTCTTAAATAGAGTTGTAGGGTTTGTCATCATCCAGAGGCTGAGCGGACATAACGTACTTTGTCCCCAGTAGCTCAGGTCGGGAGTAAAGTGTGCGAAGCATAACGTATCTTGCTACCCCCCCCCCCCCCGACCCGCCGGTTGTGGAATTAGCTACCCATTTCGGCATAGCCTAGTTTGTAGCCTGCTAGAGCGGAACCCTGCAATCGGTGTAAGCCTGCCCTGGGCGGTTCTTAGCTTCAGGTACGTGGATCATGCTGCACAGATGAGCGTCGAGGTCCTCGCGCTACTGTGATCAGTGACACCGCTTCCGAGTCATAGGCATGTGCACCTGGCCCGCGTAGTTTGCCCTTAGGCCCCCGCATTTATGCCGGTTGCGAGAGGAGCATGCGATGTGCGCGCGCACACGCTGTTAGTTGCCGGTTCGGAGAGCTCCCCCGGGCTAATGTCGTGAGTACACCATTCCTTCCGTTAGAGCCTGACTTCGGGTACTCTCCCATAAGTCCAGTTTAGTGCAAGGGCAAGGAGGCCCTTGAGGACATTTTAGGGATCGGTGTATTCCCCCCGAGTGACAGATACCTCGACGATGTCCCAGGATTGGTCAGTGTATCCAATCCCAGTTAGGCCGGAAGTAAGAGACTTCCGATGGCTCCAGATCTTGTTTTATGAGCTCGTTGAGCTATGATCTGTGTTGATAGCTGTTTGCTTGCTTGTTGAGGTGCTAGATGACTGATGTATCGTATTGTACCCCGGTTGGGGATTCTTACTGAGTATCTTTATACTCACCCTTATTTATCTTTCAGGTAGCTTGGGACAACGCCAGGATGGCTAGCGGAGGGAGCTGATTGATCATGAGGAGCCGCCGGCACTCTGTCTTTTATTGTTGCATTGTTTATTCAGCATGTAGATGGACAGGAGTCCTAGGGGAACATTGTTTAAAATGTTGTTTAAAATGTATTGTATGATTTTATAAATACTGGCCAGGATGTTTTACTACTGTTGGTTTGTTTTAAATGAAAACTGTTGTTTATGTTTTAAGGGTTTCCCCTTCTCATATGTTTTGAATGGTTTTTAAATATGAGCACTAAACCGCTTGTTATCATATTTAACTTGCATGCTGAGTGAGAACCCTGGTTTAGGACCATGTTTTGGGTCAGGTTCGTCACACTGATCCTAAGGCAAACTTCTCCAACTAGCACGCGTCCACAACACTTAAGCAACCATCTTACGAGAAATCGAAACACCAAAGCCAAGGGGCACTTTTCTGGTTCACCAAACGGCTACCACCATCACACCAGCTGAAACTTCAGCTACGACCACCTTTAAAAGACAAGGTCCAGGCATAGGCTCCACTCGACCAAACTAACAAACTGGAGCCCCTCAACAGCCGACAACAAACTTTCCAATGCATTCCGATCAACCACTGGCCTAAGAGAACATTGCCAGACAGAAAAACAAACAACATTCCTCTTACGAAAATCTCGAGCAGCAAGGAATAAAACATTACGTGGCTACTAGCAACACAATAGCTGGAGGATACAACTCAAAGGTTTTACCAACAAATGCCACGGCACCTCCGTGCCAACCCACTCAACTGTGGCTCAGCTATAACGCCAACTGCGAACGCACACCAACTAGTAACAGAGCCCGAGAAGGGCTTGCTCTGCAGAAACTCAACCCAAGTCTTACAACGAGCGAAGCTCGCCTCCAAGCTGCCACTCAACCCTTAAGTCCATCTGGCTGCTCTAAGGACTTCGTCCTTATAGCTAGACCTAACTCTTCTTCCAATCCAGAAAACTCCACCCACGAAACATCGCGAGGAATAAAGATAGCGACGACCACAAGCTTGCGGATCATGAACAACTCGAGTCAGCAAGACTACCTCAAAAGTTAATACTCGAAACTGGCATCCACGGTGCAACTCAACGATCACAGAAACCAGGGGTTCTTCAAACCCCAAAGATCCATCAAATAATCAGCAACAACTTAACCACTTAGCTTGGCTAACCACCGTCCTCACGAGGTCGAACAACTTGTCGCTTGCTACTAACACTACACAGGAATTCCCCGGCCGGACCGATCACGCCATCAACGCCAACTTCACAACTCAGGAGCTACGCTGACTTCTTCTAAACGGGGATGATTCCTTAGCAAACGGACTTTCGATGGATAGCGAACTACACACATGCTAGCTGCCTTGCTCAAACCCAAAGGCATCAACGATGTACCAACTCCTCGGAGCAACACGGGGAGTCCACAACTGATTGGACCACCTACCCAGAACTAACAGTACTTACTGAACCACCGGGGGAGGGGTCAACTCCCGAAACCTCCTGACTAAGAACAAGTCCTCAGGGCAACGCCCGCTTGCTCGAACCGAGCTAGCTCACGAAACAACATGGGAACCAAACCTTGGTCAACACCAAGCACCACCTAGCTAAGAATTTTGGAAACCAACGCGGAGGTTACTAAGAACAACTCTAGCTTGTTAACCGACAACAAGCATCCAGCAACTCAATCCGTGGAACACTGCCTGGTCTGACTTAGCTCTGGTGAAGCTGTAAAGACCCAACCTGAAAACGGTGCTAAACCTAGGTCTTTACTCAGCATGCAAGTGAAAAGCATAAAAGGACCCGACCAGGGTCGAGTTGTAAAAGTTTCAAACATAAGGGCGGAAAACATTAAAATAAAGTAACATTCATTAAGCAAAACCATTCAAAAATAAAAGCAGTGACTGATCAGTACTTTCCTTAAAAACATAAAAGCAGTTCAAAACATAAGTTTTCCCTACGGACCAATGTCCAACTACATGCTGAAATCATAAGCAGTAAAATAAGACACGACAGAGTGTCAGCAGCATCCATGATCTCCCAGCTCCTCCGCTTAGCCGCCTCTGTCTTTGTCCCAAGTTACCTGGTGGAAAAACCACAGAAATAAGGGTGAGTACAAACATACTCAGTAAGAATCCCCGCCCGGGGTATGATACGATGCAATCAATCATCTAGCAACCTAATACACATGCCACAAATATCAACACGGATCTTAGCTCAACGAGCTCACAGTGCAAATCTGGAGTCTTCGGAAGTCTCCTACTTCCGACCTAATGATTGGTTCTCATAACCAATCCCGGTACATCTCCGAGGGTCTTTCTCCCCCGGCCAATTGATCAGCTCAAAAACCGATCCCAAGGATGTCCGACACCCTCGAGGGTCTTTCTCCCTCGACCAATTGATTAGCTCAAAAGTCGATCCCAATGGGTGTCCTCAAGGGCCTCTTACCCTCGCTATAAATCTGGACTATCGGGAGAGTACCCAAGTCCGGCTCTAAATCAAGGAACCGGTGTACTCACGAACATTAGCCCGGGGAGCTCTCGAACCGGCGGGCGACTAACGCGTGTCTGCGCGCGCACACCGCATGCCGCTTTGCAACCGGCGTAAATGTGGGGCCTAAGTACAAACTACGCGCCGTGCATGTATGCATGCCTAAGACTCGAAACGGTGTCATCGAACACGAGTGCGAGGCCCTCGACACTCATCTGTGCACTGCACCACCGACTGAAGCTAAGAACCGGCCATGGTAGGCTTGCACCGTTGGCAGGGTTCCGCTCTAGCAGGCTACAAACTAGGCTTATGCCAATGAGGTAGCTAATCCTCATTGGCTTCCGGGGGGGAAGCAATGTACGTTATGCTTCACTCTACTCCCGACCGGTGGGGACAAGGTACGTTATGTCCGCTCTCAGCCTCTAGATGATGACAACCCTACTACACTAGCTAGAGTATAGAGTAAAAGATTCCTGGCTAAACATACATAATCATCATCAATCATACATAACCTAGCATGATACTACGAACTTAAAGCAGGAATCTCAAGCATGCTGGAAGAAAAATCCTAGCATGGCACTAACATGTACAAACAAGCAAACATGCTAGCAGGAATGCAATCACAAGCTGTCCTATCCACTAATCATGTTCATAAAAGTAAACATGCATATAAGGCACAATCAAGAAAGCATCGCAGGGTCCACACAACCACGGTAAGAAATCCTTACCTGGAAATAAGTGGAAAAAGCTATCACGAATCAAAAAGACCCTCGAGCTTTAAAACGAAACCCGAGCAACCTAGGCATAATAAAAGCATCCTAAATAAATATACAGCAGCCAGCAGCTTAAAAATCTAGAAGGGATAGGTTTGGGAATTGCCAACCGAGAAGACACGGGGTCTCGGCAGCAAGGGGGCAGTTTTGGGCGCTGCTGGTGCGGCTGGGGCGCTGGCGCTGGCGCTGGCTCGGGCGCGCGGCAAGGCGAGCGGACGAGCAGGAGCGGGCGTGCGGCACGGCGTCTGGACGGTGGGGCAGCGCGCGGACGATCGGCTGCGTAAGCGACGCGCGAGCGAGCGGGCTCGTTGGGTTGGCGCGCGGGCGAGCGTCTGGACTGCTGGGCGTGTCGCACTGTAGGCGACGGGACTGGGCGTCAGCCGGAGACGTCGGGCGGTGTTGGGCGTGCGACGGTGGGGCTTCGATCGCAGACGTCGGCGCGGCCGGGCGAGGCGGGGCCGAGCGGCCTGGCGGTGCGGGGTTGGGCGGCGATCAGCGCGGCAGCCTGGCTGTGCGGGCTAGTGTGGCTGGGGGTGGCTCGGCTGTGTGGTGCGGCTGGGTGGCTCGGTTAGGGTGCTTGGCTTGATTTTTAGAGAGAGAGATGGGGTGCGGCTAAACAAGGGGAAAAATAGGGGTTTTCTTGATTTTCCTTCTTTTCCCTATTTTAAATAGGTTAGGAGACCTAAATTCCCTTCCCAAGGCTTCCTCTTGCGGGTCCCGGCTAAAGCAACCTTTTTCTTTTTAATTAAGACTCTTTTCTAAAACTCCAAATTCACCATTTAGGGCAAGGGTTCAAATCCCGATGGAACCATTTAATTTTCAATTAATTCTGCCATTAATCCGGAATGCCTCCAAACTTCTAAACAACTAACCCAAACTCCTTGGGTCTTGCTACCAACATCAATCAAGTCTCAACGAAGGCCGAAATGACCCTGAAGCCCTAAAAATCCTCAACCTCTGGCTGGGGAGCAGAAAGACCAAAATACCCTTAAAGGTTATAAAGCTCTAACGGCCCAAACGATTGCCCCAATACTGAACCGAGAGTACCTGGGAAACCGGAATGGAAAACTGGGCCGTTACAGAAGCTCTCCACAATCTAGGGTTCCTCCGATCACCCTCCGACACAAATTGTCGTTAACGGACTAACAGACATCTGGCTACACGAGCACATCTCCCTCCAGCATCTCAACTGTGCTGGCCAATAGCTCATCCTTGCCACATCTGTAGCTTCTATCCAGGGTAAGGATCCGAACAACACTCTTAGCCATGGCGGCCAGAAACTCCGCAATTTTGCTACCATCGCCCTTGATCAGTTCCAACTGAACTCCAACCATCGATCAACAAGAAATGCCTCTACCCAGGTCAAGGGCCAACTAGCATAACTTGCCTACGCAACAACCCGGCTACTGGCACGGTAACCTCTCAACCAAAGTTAGGGCACTTGCCAAGAACTAAAGTCCTAACTCCTCAGAATTGAGCACTGGTTTCTCAACCCGAATCCTTTCGTTGATCCCCAAACATACATCACGGAATGAGCTATGCAAAAGTACACCGACGTGTACAGCTCCAACTAGATTCCTTAAGATCCAACAAGAACTCTCACACAAGGCATCTTTTGCCTCCAAACAGAGCCACAACCGGCAAGGGAGCAACAGGAGTTCAAACCCTCTCGGGGTTAACTCACCACGAAACGACACATTGGTCAACTCACTCAACAAGAGCATAGCCACACCAAGCTAACTTACCGCATACCAATGGTCCACTAAACGTGCTCTGATCAACCATCCAACTCATGGCTCTAACACTGGATCAACCACGCATCATCGATGCTAACCCTACTCATATTAGGGTAACTCCAGGGTAGTCGAATCACACTACCATCCAACTGGCTCACAAGCTGTAACGGCCCAGTTTTCTATCCCGGTTCTCGAGGAGCTTCCGGTCCAGATTCAGTGGTTCGGTTGGGCCGTTAGAGCTGTTTGGACCCTTAGGGGCATTTTGGTCTTTTTGCTCCCTGGGCAGGATTTGTGGATTTTTAGGGCTTCGAGGCAGCTCCTGCCTTTGTTGAGGCTTGTTTGTTGTGGGCTGCGAGTCCCGAGATGTTTGGGCTTTTCGTTTGGGAGTTCGGTTGTCATTTGGGTTTTGGGCAAAATGATGGTTGTTTGGGTGTTTCCTTCAGGATTCGAGCCGGGCCTTCAGTATTGGTTTGGGAGGTTGATTTCAGTGAGTTTTGTTGTTTGGAAAGGTTGCTTCAGTCGGGTCTCGAAGGAGGAAGCCGGGAATTGGGATTTTGAGGTTTTAAGTGGATAAGGTTGGAAAATGGAATTAAAATCCCATTTTTCCTTTTATTTCCCTTTTCTTTTATTTTTTTTCCCTTTTTGTCCAAACCCATTTTCCTTTTCTTTTTATTTTTCTTTTTCTTTTTCTTTTTCTCTTTTCTCTCTCTCTCTCTCTCTCTCTCCCCCGACCTAGCCGCACTTTGACCCGAGCTGCTGCAGACGCTCGCGCCACCACCGCCGGCCTTGTCGCCGTCGCCGCCAAAGAAATGAGAGAAGCCCATCGCCCAGCAGCCGAGCTCGCGCGCCGTCGCTCCTCGTGCGCCCAGATCCGGCCGAGGAGCAGCTCGCTCGCCCGTCGCCCAACTGCCCGAGCAGTCCCCGTCGCGTGCTCCAGTCGGCCAACCTCGTCGTCGTCGCTCCGGATCGGCCGAGCCAGACGCCCAGCTCGCGCGCAGCAGCCGATCGCCGTGTCCGCGCCGCTCGCCCAGCGCCGCGCGTCTTCGCTCAGAGCAGCTCGCCCAGCGCCGCACGCCTTCGCCCGTGGCGTGCCCAATGGGTGTCCGCGCGCGCGCAGCCGTGCCCAATACACACAGGCGTGCAGCGCCAGCGCCCGTGTCTGCAGACCCAGCTAAGCGCCCACTTTGCGCCCACAGCTGCTTTATCTAGCCCGAGCAATGGCCGCTCGCGTGTCGTCACCGTGCCTCGTGAGTTGCTCCCGAGCTGAGCCTTGTTTGTTTTATTATATTTGGGCCTTTTGATTGTAATTATGGTTGTTTTTGTTAGGTTCTCGCTAGCTAGCTCGGGTTCGATCGCAGCTTAGGTTTCTTGTGTTTAGAGGTCTTCCGGCCAGGTAAGGATTTCTTACCGGAGTTGTGTGGACCCTGCGATATATTATGCGATTGCTGATTGTATGCTTGTTTGTGTTTATTGACATGTTTGGTGATAAGTACTCTAATCTGAATTCCCGATTAGCATGACTTTCCTGGTTAATTCTCATGTTAATCCATGCTAGGTTGTTCCTTTCTGGCATGCTCGTATCTGTTCCTTGCTTCGTAGTATCATGCTAGGCTCGTTGTATTCTCTTTGAGCACGTATTGGATTTTATGGAATTGTTTGCTGTTTGCTAGGGCAGGTTAGAAGTGCAGGTAGATAGCATCATCCGGGCCTGATGCATAAAGTACCTTGCATCCATGGCAGGGACGTCGAGCAAGTCATTCCGTCCCTGGACCCCGTGAGGGATTAGCTAACCCGAGCGGTAGGCCCTGCAATCTTGGGTGAGGGTGGCACACTGTTAAATGCCCCAACCGTCGGGATGATGACTTGGCATTGCCTCGTCCCCGATAGTCGGCACGTCCTCAGCGTGTTTGGCCGTAGCCCCTGATTGCCACCTGTTAAGGTAAGGGCGGCTTCCTGGTGTAAGCCTACCACGACCCGCTTCCTTAGCCTCAAAGTGCGGTGGTTCGTGCTCACATAGTTTACGTGTCCGTGTCTCACACCCCTATGTCGGTGACACCGATCCAAAGATTTAGTTAGGCGTGGTGGATCGGACATGGGCGCCTTTGCCTCTAGACCCGGCACCCCATGGTTCTGCAGAGCACGCGGTGCATGTTTACGCTCATTACAACACCGACCGAGAGCTCCTCGGGATCTTGAGCCATGTACCTTTCTTCGACAAAAGAGACAGTGAGGCCGGGACTTGTTTCTCGTATAGGGCGACTTGTGTGATGTGTTGTGTGGTGAGTTATTTTTCGGACTAAGACCCTGAGTTGGCATCCGAGGTCCAAGTGTGGGCTAAGCTATGTGCTCTATCTGTGTTTATATTCATAGCTTGCGTATCTTTCTCGAGATGACCATGTATATCGTATTGTACCCCCTGTTGGGGATTCTTCTTGAGTAATTCGTTACTCACCCTTACTTATCTTTCAGGAAACATGGCGCGAGGCAGGATGGCTGGAGGAGGAGCTGTGATCATGGAAACCCGTTGTTCAACTCTGAGATTTATGTTTATGATTTAAATGTCCTCTGAATGCATGTAGTTGGGCACGGAGCCCTAGGGTGTTTTCTGAATGTATTTTCGGATTCTAGCATTGTTGTAAAGTTTGTATGTTTTAAATAAATCTCTGATCAGGAGTATGTTTGGAAATGTATTGTCTTGGAACAGGTGCTTGGAAACAGGGGACAGTTTCAAGAATTTTGTATTGACTTTTTAAATGAACTCTTGCCGGTTTTTGGTTTTTACTTAGAATCCGAAACAACCCTATTGCAAATTCTAGTGTTGATTTGTATGCATGCATTGAGGTAATGGCCTATTTAGAACCCCATTCGGGTCGGGTCGTTATTCATGCTTGGTATCGAGCTCGAGTCATAGATTTTGTAGATCGACCTTTTGTTGTAGGTCGTTTTTCCATGATCATCAAGACTCAAGCGGTCATCAGTACGCCTAAGTTTACTATTTGTTGTTGAAAAAGGGTTAAGAATTTACAATACCTGTCATCTTGTGTATGCCTTGTGTAGTGTTGTGGAGCGGAGACGAGCAGGTTCTGACTCGTCGTTGGTTTGGGCTTAGAGCGCCATCATGCCAACTTCCCGCAGTGTGTGATGTATGTTGTGGCTTGTTGAGGTATCCAGATTGATTCGGATGCCCTGGGACATCGTCCCCGTGGGAGGCAGAGCTTGGACTCCCTTAGGCCAACTGTGGCCCTGTTGTTGGTTTTCCCCTAGTGAGAGGGTGGAGGTGCTTTGCCTTGGAGTGCCACTCCAAGAGAGGAGATAGCTATGATTGTGCTGATGTGGATGTTTGTGGAGCAGGTCCCCGTGTGGACCAGCCTGGGCAGCTCAAGTGTTGATCTTCAGACTTAGCAGATTGTTTGATTGCCCAGTGAGTAGCTGCAGAGTTGGCAGCCTTCGAGGAGATTGTTGAGGTTTTTTTGTGCTCCTTTAAAGTGTTGTTGTTTGCAGCCAGTAAGCCGGAACCCTGTGGTTAAGGGTGCAGTGAGTAGTGTTCCCTTCGGACTAGATCCGTTGGTGTTTTCCTCAGATGTTTGGTAGAGTTGAGCACTCTTCTTTTGGTGAGCTTCTGGAGTGGAGCTAGCTGCTGCACGTTGAGAGAGCCGGCCAGAGTTTTGTTGAGCATCATGTGGAGATGCAAGGGTAGGCCGTGAGCCTTCGGCTTGATGAGATGCCATAGGCATGGTTTTTGGAGTTGGAGCCCTTGTATGCCTAGCCAGAGTTCTTGTCACTTGAGGTTGTGGCCTTGTTGGCCCCATTGGTAGTAAGATGTGGTTTTGGTAATAGTGGCACTTGAGGTGCATTGGTTGGTGTGCCGTTTTGGCACTAAGTCTGGTTGAGGCTTGAGTTTGGCTTGGGCATAGCAGATGGTTCTATGCCGTTCGGAGTTTAGTGCACTCCTTTAGCCTTGGATCCGTTTATGGCAGTGGCACCTGTTTAGGTCGTGCCAGAGGGCTAGTTCAGTGGTAGTCGATGGACTACAAGCGAAAGGATGCTCGAGAGGAGCCGGAGCCTTTTCCCAGTGTTATTGGAGGTTGAGTAAGTCAAGCAGGTTGGCAGTTGGTAAATGTTGGTGCGCGTGAGTCTCGCGCTAGTGTTAAGGCCAAGAGATTTTCTTTGTGGTTGGTAGTGCGGTCAACTACCTTCGAGTGCCTTAATCTGAGGAGAGTTGAGCATTGTAGATACGAGTTTGGTCCAGCAGAGGGACCCTGAGTTGGATGCTCATGAGATGAGCTGGATGCCTATGAGGCGAGATGAGCTGATGCCTTGCGAGAGGTTTTGGATGCCTTAGGGGTAAGCACCCTTGGTAGAGGCTTGGTACAAAGTAAGTTTGGTTTGGCATGATTATGCTTTGGTAGAGCAAGGTTGCCTCAGCTTCGAGTATCGTGTGGAGATGGAACGTTTGGTGTTCCTTGGATTGTTTGTATCGCTGCCAGGAGTTAGCGTTGCTTTTTGGAAAAGCGCTTGTTAGTCCTGGATCTCTGAAGGAAGGTTGAGAGTTGTGCACACAAGTGTGTTTTGTGTGGTTCGTTTCCGTGGCGAGAGTTTCAGATCCATGTAGGGTTTGCTTTGGAGATCTCGTGCTCAGTTCCTGGAGAAGTTGGACTCCAGGTGGTTGTTGTAAGGCTTTGGTTGAGGTGTTAAGGATACCGTGCTCGTGGTATCAAGTTGTTGCTTAGGCAAGATTTGTTAAGTTGGGCCTAAGCTTGGTTGGCGGATCTTCTTGTTGATCGTTGGTTGGAGTTCAGTTGGAAACTGAACAAGAGCGGTGGTAGCTAAGCCGCGTGGTTTCTGATCGTCATGGCTAAGAGAGTTGTTTGGATCTTTCCTTGGGTAGAGGTTATGTTGTGGCCGATGCTTTGAGTAGGAGGATGACGCATTCTGTAGCGTTTCGGGTCCTCTTGGTTCCCAAGGAGTTGGAGTTGGCTAGCATGGATGGGATGCTGGAAATTGGAGTTGTTTGTTCAGGCATTTGGTTGTTAGTCCGTTAGTTGGCAGTGGGTGTCGAGGGTTGTCGGAGAACCCTAGGTTGTGGAGAGCCTCTCCAGAGCTCAGTCAGGCCCAGCTAGTGAGTTTCAGTTGGCTAGCTGGAGGCGTGTAGTTTGTAGCCTCGGTGGAGTTGCTAGCAGTCTTGGTAGACTAGCAAGCCAGTGTTTGTTTGGAGTAAAGTCCGGATTGGTTCCGGTGTGGTGTCGACCAAGGTGTGGATTGGAGTTGCTAGAGTTTAGTTTTGCTCGTGGGGCGAGTGGTTTGTGCCATGTTGGTTGTTTTTCCTGTTTCCAGGATGTTGAGTTGCCCCGTTTGGCATTTGGAGGTTCAGTCTGAGATGGACCCTTGTTGTGCCCCGTGAGATTAGATGTTGTTGCTCGTGGAGCAAGACACGGTGAGCGTATGTGGAGTTCTCTCGTCCGTTGGTTGTCCGCTTGTAAGAGTCGTTTCCTTCGGGAGTTGTCGTTACTCCCTTGGTCTTGGAGTTAATGGTGGAAGCGCTAGCTTGAAGGAAAAGTTTGTTGGTCGCTTGGAAGTAGTCGTTTGTCCAGCTTAAGCGGATTCTTGGATGGTGTTCTAGAGAATGCAGAAAGGTTGTTCTCGCTCTCTGTGAGTGTTTGGCCAAGATTTGGTTCGTTTGTTGTTTCGAGAGCTAGTTCGGTTCTAGCCGAGGGCGTTGCCCCGAGGTCTTGTTCCTAGTCGCAAGTTTTGGGAGTTGACCCTCCTCGGCGAGCTGAGCAAGTGCTGTTTGTTTCGGTTTGGTGGTCCGATTGGTTGAGTTTTCTCTTGGGTGTTGCTTCCAAGAGAGTTGGTTGTTGTTGCCTTGGGTTTGAGCAAGTCAGCGAGCGTGTGTGGAGTTCGCTGCCCTTCTGGAGTTTGCTTGCTGGGAAGTCGTTTCCCGTTTGGCAGGAGTCAGCTTAGCTCCTGAGTTGTGTAGTTGATCAGAGTAGCGCAGCGATCAACCCAAATGAGAGGGTCCTCGCTTTGTGTTGTTAGCAAGCAAGAGTTGTTTGTTCCCGCAAGGGCGAGGCCACCAAGAAGAGTTGAGTTGTTCTGGCAAGTTGTTGGTTCTTTGGGGATTGAAGATTTCCTTTTCCCCTAGCCTCTGTGGTGGTTGAGTTGCTCCTTGGATGCCAGCCTCGAGTGTTAGCTCCTGAGGTAGTCTTGCGGATTCGTATGGTTCAGGATCCGTAAGCTTGGAGGTTGTCGTCATCCGTTTTCCTTGTGAGGTTTTGGGAGAGGAGCTTCTGGTTGGAAGTTGAGTTAGGCCTAGGCTAAAAGGAGAAGTCTTTTGAGTAGCCGCTGGATTTTAAGAGTTGAGTGGTAGCTTGGAGGCAGCGTTGCTCGTTATAAGTTTGGGTTGAGTTCTCACGAGCAAGCCCTTCTTGGGCTTTGTTCCTAGTTGTTGTGCGCTCGCAGCTGGCGTTAGCGAGCCGCGCTTGAGTGAGTTGGCACAGAGGTGCCGTGGCATTGGTTGGTAAGCTGTTGAGCTGTTCTCCTCAAGGTGTTGTGTCGCAGATAGCTGCGTGATGGTTTAGTCCTTGCTTCCCGAGTTTTCCATGAGAGGAGCGTTGGTTGTTTCCTTGCCTGGCAATGTTCTCTTTGGCCAGTTGCTAGTAGGTTTTCATGGAAAAGTTTGTGTTCGGCCGCTGAGAGGCTCTGCTTGTTGGCTAGGCCGAGTGGAGCTCAGGCCTGGTTTTGGCCATTTAGGGTTGGCCGTGAATGAAGTTTCAGCTTGTGCTTGTTGGAAAAGTTTGCCTTTTTGGATCAATCGCCAGTGGGTGATTTGTTTGCTTTTCGTTAAGGCTTTAGGCAAGCTTTGTGGTTCGCTGGCCTCATGTGATGAATGAGTAGGCCGTTTGGTTTCTGGAACCTGAGAGGTTCAGTTTTTTTTTTTGCCAGCATGGTGTAGAGTTGAGGCTGTTTGTTATCAGTTGTGGGCATTCGTAGTGTTACGCCAAAGGCGTGGTGTTGAGTTTTGGAGCTTGTGCCCAGTCTGCGAGTTTGCTGAGAGTAACACCGTAGAGAGGTGTTCCGTGTTGGATTAGTAGGGTTTAGATTGAGCCCCTGGTTTGTAGGCCTTTTGAGATCCTTGAGCGGATCGGAGCAAAGGGCCTTTTGGTTAGCTTTGCCTGCCTCTTTGTTGAGCTAGTCTTTGGCAGAATGGTTAGCTTTGTGGCTTTGAGCCTTTGAGAACCCAAGAGGGTTTGGTTCTCGAAGATGGGCTAGTGTTGTATTAGCCGAGAAGTTCAGTTGGCTAGGAATCAGTGGAGTATTCCTAGAGCCGTTTCGTCTTAGGACTTTCGAGGACGAAAGTCTTATAAGGAGGGAGTATTGTAACGGCCCAGTTTTCTATCCCGGTTCTCGAGGAGCTTCCGGTTCAGATTCAGTGGTTCGGTTGGGCCGTTAGAGCTGTTTGGACCCTTAGGGGCATTTTGGTCTTTTTGCTCCCTGGGCAGGATTTGTGGATTTTTAGGGCTTCGAGGCAGCTCCTGCCTTTGTTGAGGCTTGTTTGTTGTGGGCTGCGAGTCCCGAGATGTTTGGGCTTTTCGTTTGGGAGTTCGGTTGTCATTTGGGTTTTGGGCAAAATGATGGTTGTTTGGGTGTTTCCTTCGGGATTCGAGCCGGGCCTTCAGTATTGGTTTGGGAGGTTGATTTCAGTGAGTTTTGTTGTTTGGAAAGGTTGCTTGACTGGGTCTCAAGGAGGAAGCCGGAATTGGGATTTTGAGGTTTTAAGTGGATAAGGTTGGAAAATGGAATTAAAATCCCATTTTTCCTTTTATTTCCTTTTCTTTTATTTTTTCCCTTTTGTCCAAACCCATTTTCCTTTTCTTTTTATTTTTCTTTTCTTTTTCTTTTTCTCTTTCCCTCTCTCTCTCTCTCTTTCTCCCGACCTAGCCGCACTTCACCCGAGCCGCTGCTGCTGCGCCGCGCGCCACCGCCGGTCCTTGTCGCCGTCGCGACGCCAAAGAAATGAGAGAAGCCTGCCGCCGCCAGCCCGAGCTCGCGCGCTGCCGCCTCCTCGTGGCGCCAGATCCGGCCGAGGAGCGGCTCGCTCGCCGTCGCCGCCTAATCGCTCGAAAGATCCCCGTCGCGTGCTCGGCCGGCCAACCTCGCTCGTCGTCGCTCCGGATCGGCCGAGCGAGACGCCCGGCTTCGCGCAGCAGCCGACGACTGCCGTGTCGCGCGCTCGCGCCAGCTGGCTGCGCGTCTTCGCTCGAGAGCGGCTCGCCAGCGCCACACGCGCGCTTCGTGGCGTGGCGTGCCCAATGGTGTCCACACACACAGCCGTGCCCAAATACATAAGCGTGCCAGCGCCCCAAATACCAGTGTCTGCGGCCCCACCACGCCCGGCTTGCGCCCATTGCCTAGCTCTTGAGCAAGCAGCCGCCTGTTCACGTGTCACCGTGTGCCTCGTGAGTTGCTCCCCGAGCCGAGCCTTGTTTGTTTTATTATATTTGGGCCTTTTGATTGTAATTATGGTTGTTTTTGTTAGGTTCTCGCTAGCTAGCTCTGGTTCGATCGCAGCTTAGGTTTCTTGTGTTTAGAGGTCTTCCGGCCGGTAAGGATTTCTTACCGGAGTTGTGTGGACCTGCGATATATTATGCGATTGCTTGATTGTATGCTTGTTTGTGTTTATTGACATGTTTGGTGATAAGTACTCTAATCTGAATTCCCGATTAGCATGACTTTCCCGGTTAATTCTCATGTTAATCCATGCTAGGTTGTTCCTTTCTCGCATGCTCGTGATCTGCTTCCTTGCTTCGTAGTATCATGCTAGGCTCGTTGTATTCTCTTTGAGCACGTATTGGATTTTATGGAATTGTTTGTCGCTTGCTAGGCAGTTAGAAGTGCGGTAGATAGCATCATCCGGCCCGATGCATAAAGTACCTTGCATCCATGGCGGGGACGCCGAGCAAGTCATTCCGCCCCCGACCCCGTGAGGGATTAGCTAACCCGAGCGGTAGGCCCCGCAATCTTGGGTGAGGGTGGCACATCGTTAAATGCCCCAACCGTCGGGATGATGACTTGGCATTGCCTCGTCCCCGATAGTCGGCACGTCCTCAGCGTGTTCGGCCGTAGCCCCTGATTGCCACCTGTTAAGGTAAGGGCGGCTTCCTGGTGTAAGCCTACCACGACCCGTTTCCTTAGCCTCAGGTGCGGTGGTTCAGGCTCACATAGTTTACGTGTCCAGGTCTCACACCCCTATGTCAGTGACACCGATCCAAAGATTTAGTTAGGCGTGGTGACTGGACATGGGCAGCTTGCCTCTAGACCCGGCACCCCCCATGGTCTGCAGTAGCACGCGGTGCATGTTTACGCTCATTACAGCGCCGACCGGAGAGCTCCTCGGGATCTTGAGCCAGTGTACCTTTCTTCGACAGTAGACAGGCTGAGGCCGGGACTTGTTTCTCGTATAGGGCGACTTGTGTGATGTGTTGTGTGGTGAGTTATTTTTCGGACTAAGACCCTGAGTTGGCATCCGAGGTCCAAGTGTGGGCTAAGCTATGTGCTCTATCTGTGTTTATATTCATAGCTTGCGTATCTTTCTCGAGATGACCATGTATATCGTATTGTACCCCGGTTGGGGATTCTTACTGAGTAATTCGTTACTCACCCTTACTTATCTTTCAGGAAACCATGGCGCGAGGCAGGATGGCTGGAGGAGGAGCTGTGATCATGGAAACCCGTTGTTCAACTCTGAGATTTATGTTTATGATTTAAATGTCCTCTGAATGCATGTAGTTGGGCACGGAGCCCTAGGGTGTTTTCTGAATGTATTTTCGGATTCTAGCATTGTTGTAAAGTTTGTATGTTTTAAATAAATCTCTGATCAGAGTATGTTTGGAAATGTATTTGTCTTGGAACAGGTGCTTGGAAACAGGGACAGGTTTCAAGAATTTTGTATTGACTTTTTAAATGAACTCTTGCCGGTTTTTGGTTTTTACTTAGAATCCGAAACAACCCTATTGCAAATTCTAGTGTTGATTTGTATGCATGCATTGAGGTAATGGCCTATTTAGAACCCCATTCGGGTCGGGTCGTTACACAAGCCCACAACACAGGCGTGAGAACTCGGACGCGCTAGCCCTTAACAACCAACAGCATCCTTTGTACCCAACTCTCAGTGACCCTGAAAGGCTCCTACTTATCCCTCGAATGACCTCACACTTTTAGTTCTCTGACTACTACCGAGCTAGATCTCTTATGCAACCCAAACAGGTGCAATCTCAGGAAATGGGTACAAGACTAGTGGGGATGCCAAACTCCGGGCGGGTCCTGGAACCACCTGCACAAAAAGTGCCAACTGGCCTGAATCTAGGCCTCCTCTCAAACGTTGGTGCCAACAGGCACTACATCCTTAACAACACAAACATCTCTTTACGGGCTTTAAGCCCCTCTGAGGGAAGGGAAGGTCACACTCCAGGTGACAGGGCAATGGCACTCAACACAAGAGTCTCAACACTCGAGTAGACTACTCTCTGACATCACGTCTAACAGACAAGCCACGGCCCACTCATGCATCCCACTCGATGCTCAACAAATACTCAGGCCAACCCTCGGGTGGCAGCACTTGGCTCCACTCTTGGAACATGCTAACACAAGGTGCTTCTCTCTACTAGCCAACTAGAAACCACAGATGGGTTAAGTCCTGACAAGCAAACCCCACACTACACCCTGGCTACTAGGGTACTAAAAGAACTGGCCAGAAAACGATGCGCAGCTTGCAGGAGGAGGACAAGATGTCTCTACATCTTCCTCAAAAGCTACTAACTTGGCAGCTTGCCAATCGACCGGGTGGCTGGTGGAGACTCTACTGGTCCGCCTCTCACCGGGGACTTCCACCACCATACTGCTGCATTCAACAGCACAAGAACGGCATGCCTCGGCCTCTGAACATCAGGTCATCGGCCTCTAAACACCAGGTCGTTCCAACACTCGGATGATAAACTCGATCCTGGGCAACCACCTCGCTGCTAGCAGTAGGTCTCAAAACATCCAGCTCCACAGGCTTCCACTTGCCAAACTCGGTGGCTCGATCAACGCCAACTAACTTATCAAAGATAAACTCGCGATCAAGCCCTTCCGAAAACCTCCGAGCTACCGGAGCTACTAGGGGTGTCCTAAATAAACTCACCACCGGGCTATCTCAGAACGGCCCGCTTTTCTATTTCGATTTACCCAGTGATTTCGGGTCATTATTCGGATGTTCGGATGGGCCGTTAGAGCTGTTTTAACCTTTAAGGGTATTTTGGTATTTTGCTCCCCGGTCAGAGGTTGAGGATTTTCAGGGCTTCAGGGTCATTTCGGCCTTCGTTGAGACTTGATTAATGTTGGTTGCAAGACCCAAGGAGTTTGGGTTAGTTGATTAGAAGTTTGGAGTCATTCCGTTGATAGCAAAATTAATTGGAATTTAATTGGTCCCATTGGGATTTGAACCCTTGCCTAATGGTGAAATTGGAGTTTTTAGAAAAAGAAGATTTAGTTAAAAAAAGAAAAGAATTTCTTTAGCCGGACCCGCAAGAGAAAAGCCTTGGGAAGGGATTTTAGACCCATTTAAATTAGGAAAGAAAATCCTATTCCCCTTGTTTTGGAAAAATCTCTCTCTCTCTCTCTCTCTAGCCGACCTCACCAAGAAACCCTAGCCGCCCTAGCGCACCCCGCTCACCCTGCTCAGCCAGCGCACCGCACGAGCGGCCAGTGCCCAGACACCTCAGCGCACCAGCCGCCTGCATCGCAGCAAGAAGATGCCCATGCGCGCGCGCGCCGGGTGCCTGCGCCGCCCAGCCAGACGCTGCGCGCTGTTCCGCACCAGCCGCCCAGACGCTGCGCGCCCGTCCCGCACTAGCCGCCCAGACGCGCGCGCCATCCCGCACCAAAGCCGCCACACTACACCGCGCGCGCCGCGCCGCCTCGCCGCCACGCCCAAAGACCGTCCGTCTGCTCATGTGCCGTGCCGCTTCGTCGCGTCCGCCCGCCAGCAAGCTGCGCCTCGTCGCGATCCTCACAGCCCAGCGCCGATGCCTCCCTGCCAAGGCGCCCAAGGCCGCCAGAAGGCGCCAGCGCCCCCCACCGCACCAAAGAACGCCCAAAATCGCCCCTTTGCTGCGAGACCCCGTGCCTTCTCGGTTGGTAATTCCCGAACCTATCCTTTTAGATTTTTAAGTCACTGGTCAGATATTTATTTAGGATGCTTTTAAAATGCTTAGGTTGCTCGGTTTCGCTTTAAAGCTCGAGGGTCATTATTTGATTGTGAAGGTTATTTCGCTGCGTTTCGGTAAGGATTCCTTACCGTGGTTGTGTGGACCCTGCGATGCTTTCTTGATTGTACCTTATATGCATGTTTACTTTTATGGGCATGATTAATGGATAGGTCAGCTTGTGATTGCATTCCTGCTAGCATGTTTGCTTGTTTGTACATGTTAGTGCCATGCTAGGATTGTTCTTCCAGCATGCTTGAGATTCCTGCTTTAAGTTCGTAGTATCATGCTAGGTTATGTATGATTGATGATGATTAATTGTTCTTCCAGCATGCTTGAGATTCCTGCTTTAAGTTCGTAGTATCATGCTAGGTTATGTATGATTGATGATGATTATGTATGTTTAGCCAGGAATCGTTTACTCTATACTCTAGCTAGTGTGTTAGGGCCGGTCATCATCTAGAGGCTGAGAGCGGACATAACGTACCTTGTCCCCACCGATCGGGAGTAGAGCGAAGCATAACGTACATTGCTTCCCCCAGCAGCCGATGTGGATTTAGCTACCACATCGGCATAAGCCTAGTTTGTAGCCTGCTAGAGCGGAACCCTGCCAACGGTGCAAGCCTGCCTTGGCCGGTTCTTAGCTTCAGGTCGGTGGTACAGGCTGCACAGATGAGTGCCGAGGGCCTCGCACTACTGTGTTCAGTGACACCGCTTCCGAGTCTTTAGGCATGCGTACCTGGCCCGCGTAGTTTGTACTTAGGCCCCCACATTTACGCCGGTTGCAGCAGCATGCGGTGTGCGCGCACACGCGTTAGTCGCCGGTTCGGAGAGCTCCCCCGGGCTAATGTTCGTGAGTACACCCGTTCCTTCCAGTTTAGAGCCAGACTTCGGGTACTCTCCCGATAGTCCAGACTTATTAGCGAGGGTAAGAGGCCCTTGAGGACACCCATTGGGATTGGCTTTTGAGCTGATCATATGGTCGAGGGAGAAAGACCCTCGAGGGTGTCGGACATCTTTGGGATCGGTTTTTGAGCTGATCAATTGGCCGAGGAGAAAAGACCTCGGAGATGTCCCGGGATTGGTTATGAGAGCCAATCATTAGGCCGGAAGAAGGAGACTTCCGAGGATTCCAGATTCTGCCTTGTAAGCTCGTTGAGCTATGATCTGTGTTGGTAACTGTTTGCATGTATACTAGGGTGCTAGATGATTGAAGTATCGTATTGTACCCCGGTTGGGGATTCTTACTGAGTATGTTTATACTCACCCTTATTTCTGTGGTTTTCCACCAGGTAACTTGGGACAGCACCGGGACGGCTAGCGGAGGGAGCTGAATGATCATGGGAGCCGCCGGCACTCTGTCTTTATTGTTTGCATATTTGTTCAGCATGTAGATGGACAGGAGTCCTAGGGGAAACATTATAAAAAGTTGTTTGAACT
Source organism: Sicyos edulis (assembly GCA_036507275.1). Classification (NCBI taxonomy): domain Eukaryota; kingdom Viridiplantae; phylum Streptophyta; class Magnoliopsida; order Cucurbitales; family Cucurbitaceae; genus Sicyos; species Sicyos edulis. The sequence continues at coordinate 26,406,025 of CM071851.1, read as the reverse complement.
GTTTTGAATGTTTTTATATATACTGGCCAGGCTTGTTTTACTTCGTTGGTTTTCTTAAACAAAGTTGTTGATTATGTTTTAAGCATTCCCCGTTCTAAATGTTTTGAAAGGTTTTAAATATGAGCACTAAACCGCTCGGTGAAATATTTAACTTGCATGCTGAGTGAGAACCTAGGTTTAGGACCGTATTTTGGGTCGGGTTCTTACAGTATCTGTGCCCGGGACTCCTCCCTACGCGCTACAATCTGCGCCTGGGTCCCCGCTCTCTGATAGCCAAAAGACCTGCCGTCAATTCTCTCATGGCTGGAGCACACTCTACTCAAGGAGTCTCACTCTGAGGCGTGCTAGCCTCTACCCCCTTCTCTTGGCAACTCAACTGCCAGGGCCAAAGGTGGCCTACGGATCCAGACAACCCTGGACGTGGTCTCATCATCAACATGCGCAGTCCAACTCCTCGGTTGGAAATACCAAATGTCCCTGCTCCTCAATGTGTAATCAGCATAAGCGATCTACACTAAACACAAAGCTAGTCCACACTGGGACTCTCACTACCCAACAAGGGTAACACATGTATACTAGGTGAAGTATTGTAAAATAAAACCCTTAGCTTAATGAACTCAGACAAACCTGACGGCCGCTGAGTGCTGATGATCATGGGGACAACAACCTACAAGCAGGTTAGTCTACAGAATCTATGACTCTGTGCTCTGATACCAACTGTAAGGACCCGACCTGAAATACGGTCCTAAACCTAGGTCCTCACTCAGCATGCAAGTTAAATATTTCAACAAGCAGTTTAGTGCTCATATTTAAAACTTTTTCAAAACATTTGGAAACGGGGAACACTTAAAACATAACCAACAATTTTCATAAAGCAAATCCAATAAGGTAAAATAAGCCTGGCTAGTTTTTATAAAAGGACATTCAAAACAGTTTAAACAACTTTAACATCATTCCCCTAGGACTCCTGTCCATCTACATGCTGAATAAATAAATACAAACAATAAACGACAGAGTGCCGACAGCCCCCCATGATCAAACAGCTCCCTCCGCTAGCAATCCTGGTGCTGTCCCAAGTTACCTGGTGGAAAAACCACATAAATAAGGGTGAGTATAAACATACTCAGTAAGAATCCCCAACCGGGGTACAATACGATACTTCAGTCATCTAGCACCCTAGTATACATGCAAACAAATACGAGCTCAGAAACCTCAGGTTGGCTCAGACTAACTGCCGAACTAGAAATTTCCTATTCAAGGCTTACATCTACAGCCTATCCTAGGTTCTACACCTGGATGCCCTTCGGGGTCTTACACAACCTAGGACTCAGTGATGCCCATCGGGGACTTACACACCTAGGATGCCCATCGGGGTCTTACACCTCCAACGCAGTGATGCCCATCGGGGACTTACACACCTAGGATGCCCATCGGGGTCTAACACCTCCAACTCAGTGATGCCCATCGGGGACTTACACACCTAGGATGCCCATCAGGGCCTTACACCTCCAACTCAGTGATGCCCATCGGGGACTTACACACCTAGGTTGCCCATCGGGGTCTTACACCTCCAACTCAGTGATGCCCATCGGGGACTTACACACCTAGGATGCCCATCAGGGTCTTACACCTCCAACTCAGTGATGCCCATCGGGGACTTACACACCTAGGATGCCCATCGGGGTCTTACACCTCCAACTCAGTGATGCCCATCGAGGTCTTACACACCTAGGATGCCCATCAGGGTCTTACACTTCCAACTCACATACGAATGTCCATCGGGGCCTTACCCGAGCGGGACCTAAACTAGTTACCCCTACCATCTTCTACACTATACAACACCTGTCTATCCCTAGCATGGAACTAATCAGGAGAAAATAGGACTAGGTTATGCCAAGATAAGGATACCCCTAGCATGTACCTCATAGAATATAACAGGGACACAAGAACAACACGATCTGGAAGCAAGAGAAAACATGTAACCTACCCGCTGGAAATTTCATACAATCACAAGACATGGCATGCTAGAAGAACAAACCTAGCATGACACTAACATGAACAACAAGCAACATGCTAGCAAGATTTCAAACACAGGTTGTTCAATGTCTAACATACTCATAACATCAACCAAGCATACAAGGCACATCATGATAATATCGCAGGGTCCACACAACCACGGTAAGAAATCCTTACCTGGAAACAAGCAGAAAATAACTACCATAAGCCAACCAAGCGACTCCCGAGCTTCTAGGTGAACCCGAGCAACCGAGAAGGTACAAGGTCTCGGCCCCAACAATTTTTAGCAAAACAGGCTCTCGGCGGCAAGTGGGCGAAGCGGGGCGTGCACTGGGCGAGCAGTGCGCTGCTTCTGAACGCCGGGCGGCGCTGGCTGAGCGCTGGTGCGCGGCGAGGACAGCGCGCGGACGGGCGCCGGCGCGACCTGATCGTCAGGCGCGGGACGGCGCGGCGGGCGCGTAATGACGGAGACGCTCGACGCGGGCGCTACTGGCACTGGGCAATACCGTGCGACGACGCGGCTGGCTGGCGCGTTAAGCGTCTGGCGACGGCGGCGCCCAATGCCGCAGTATCATGGCTGCTTTGGCCGGGCGACAGGCTCGACGGGGCGGGCGATCAATTTGGATGGTCATGGGACAGGGACGGGGCAGATGGCGCAGGCTCACACAATTGGCTGACTGACTCGGTGCGGCTCGGTTGGGTTTCTTGGTGAGGTCGGCAAGGGGAGAGAGAGAGAAAGAGAGAGAGAGAGAGAGAGAGAGAGGTAAAACAAGGGGAATGGGATTTTCTTGATTTTCTTTCCTTTTCCTAATTTAAATAGGTCTTGGTGACCTAAATCCCTTCCCCGGGCTTCCTCCTTCGAGTCCTAGCTGACGCATTCTTTTCCTTTTAATAAAACCCATTTAAATCAAGCCTCCTAATCACCGTTAGGTCAAGGGTTCAATTCCCAAAGGAAGCTCTCTAATTAACAATATTTTTGCTAATTACCAAAACACCTCCAAACTTCCAAACAACTAGCCCGAACTTCTTGGGTCCTGCAACCAACAACAATCAAGCCTCGACAAAGGCAGGAGTGACCATGGAGTCCTCAAAATCCACAAAACCCCGACTGGGGGATAAAAGACCAAAATGCCTCTAAGGGTTAAAATAGCACTAACGACCCATCCGAACATCCGAATAATGAACCGGAAACACCTGGGAAACCGAAATAGAAAACTGGGTCGTTACAACTGTATTGATTTTGGAGTGATTTAACTGTTTACTGTTGAGACTTGTTCAAACTTTTTTATTGAAACACTAGCTTGGCTTGTTTTAAGAAACTTATTAAATGAATGTTTTCTATTGAGGTTTGAATAAGTTTTATCTTGAGCTATTTCCTTTAACGTTTTAAAAGTTAAAAATTGTAAGCATGCTAGTAAGAACCGGGTTTAGGACCATTTTGGGTCAGGTTCTTACATAGTGATAGGACAACAATGATTGATCTCTTGCTAGCATGTTTGCATGTTTGTACATGTTAATGCCATGCTAGGTTTGTTCTTCCAGCATGCTTGTGATTCCTGCTTTAAGTTCATAGTATCATGCTAGGCTATGTGTGTATAATGTTGATTATGTATGTTTAGCCAGAAATCATTTATTTTGCACTCTTAGTTAGAACAGTAGGGTTTGTCGTCATCCAAAGGCTGAGAGTGGACATAACGTACGTTGTCCCCACCGGTCGGGGTTCAGTGCGAAGCATACGTACATTGCTTCCGCCCTGCAGCCGATGTGGATTTGCTCCCGCATCGGCATAAGCCTAGTTTATAGCCTGCTAAAGCAGAGCCCAGCCAATGGTATAAGCCTACCTTGGCCGGTTCTTAGCTTCAGGTCGGTGGTACAGGCTGTTATAGATGAGTGTCGAGGGCCTCGTACTACTGTGTTTAGTGACACCGCTTCTGAGTCTTTAGGCATGCGTACCTGGCCCGCGTAGTTTTTCCCTAGGCCCCCACATTTTTGTCGGTTGCAGCAGCATGCGGTGTGCGTGCACACTCGTTAGTCGCCGGTTCGGAGAGCTCCCCCGGGCTAATGTTCGTGAGTACACCACTTTCGTTCTAGGTTAGAGCCAGACTTCGGGTACTCTCCCGTTAGTCAAGTTTTCACTAGCCGAGGGTAAGAGGCCCTCGAGGACACCTATTTGGGATCGGTTTTTGAGCTGATCATACGGTCGAGGGAGAAAGACCCTCGAGGGTGTCTGACATCTATTGGGATTGGTTTTTGAGCTGATCATTTGGCCGAGGGAGAAAGACCCTCGAGGATGTCACGGGATTGGTCAGGAGAACCAATCAATAGGCCGGAAGTAGGAGACTTCTGAGGATTCCGGATTTGCCCTAGAAGCTCGTTGAGCTAAGACCTGTGTTGGTAACAGTTTGCATGTATTCTAGGGTACTAGATGATTGATGTATCGTATTGTACCCCGATCGGGGATTCTTACTGAGTATGTTTATACTCACCCTTAATTCTGTGGTTTTTCCACCAGGTAACTTGGGACAGCACCAGGACGGCTAGCGGAGGGAGCTGTTTGATCATGTGAGGCGCAACACTCTGTCTTTCTATTTGTCTTTATGAGTCTTTAATTCCTTGATAGCATGCTAGAGAAACTGTTGGGTGTGCAAAGTTGTTTTAACTAGTGGATTTTAAATACTGGCCAGGACTAGTTTAATGACGTTTATTTGAATGGATGTTTTCCTACAGATTTAATAAGTGAGCTTTCTTGTTAAGCAGTTTCAAGTTGATTTAAATGTTTTAAGCATGCTAGGTGAGAACCGGGTTGAGGACCACTTTTTGGGTCGAGTTCTTACATCTTGGCTCCAAAAACAAATCTCTGCTACTCAAGTGCGTTACATGCAAGCTCAACTTGAACTTCACTTCATCAACTTCAGATATGCTATTATCAAACAATGACTTTCTTTCTTTTGACTACTCTCTCACATATCCTTTTAATTCTTTCTTTATATTCCATTCCCTACTATTTCCATATAATTTTTCCTAATTTTCTACTAGTTATTTTCACAATCAAATATACTACCTATTCACAAATATAAACAAACATAAAAATATCATTTATTTATCATAAAATTATTCACAAATGTATACAAACAAACGCAACCATCTATAACTTCAACCATTTTTTTTTGAAATACATAAAATTGAGTTGAAACAACCTATAGATTTTGCGCTCGATCACATGACCTAAAATAGATTTATTGAATTTTTATACGTCTTTCAATGAATTTCAGTTCTTGTGGTCATATTTTGGTCGCCAAAAAAAGTCTTTAAAGAAAAGTATTAATTAAACTAATTGAATTGTTTTTTAGGCGATAGGGACATGCTTGCTTCGAAGACAAAATCACCAACCAATTAGATGTGGTTTGAAGCAAGAAAAAAAAAACTTTTTAGTGGCTACTTTTTTCATGTGAGTTTTACTTTGGTCTCTACCTTTCAATAGGGATGTTCACATTTTATCCCAAAATCGAACCGACCGACCAAAACCAACCGAATCAAGGTCGGTCGGTCGGTTTTTTGATAAGGTCGGTCGGAGTCGGTTAAATTAAATAATTAACCGACGGTCAGTCAGTCGGTCGGAGAATTTTCTAAAAAAATTAAATTATAATAGTAACATCCATGGTTTTCCAATGAAAAATATTTAGATTTTTTTTTTAAAAAAAAATCCCCTTAATCGACCGACCCGACCGACCGACCGTCTGTCGGAATTCTCGATTAAAAAAAAAATTCGGTTTTTATTATTAGAAAACCGATATGTCGTTTATCGATGTCGGTTTTCTCCAAAAAACAACCCCCACCGACCGATGAACACCCCTACCTTTCAAAATCAAACAATTTTAGCATTTACATTTCAATAATATTTTATTTTAGTTATTGAGATAAATAAATGTCCAGTAGGATGATATCTAAGTTAATTTTCGAACTAAAAAATTTGATGATGTGTTATTATGATGCTTTACATGTATTTTATTTTTAAAAGAAGACAATTACAATGGAAATCCAAAAGGCACATTTTCAACTTTTTCACATTTTTAGATAAAATATATAGGATGACTTTTCATCACCTAAAATTTTAATTAAAAAGATAAATATTCTAGACGAAAAAGGTTTTTGTTATCATTTATTTTCCATTCAATTCATTTTGTTTCTTTTTTTACTAAATCCTCTCAAATATTTTCCATTTCCAAACTGATTGTAATATTAGTGGTTTTTCGTTTTTCCTTTTCTTCAGCCGCACTGCCATTTTCTTCCACGGGGTTCAACTTTGGAAAGAATCAATAAATAGATCGATCAATATGTGCATCCCTCTATCATTTTCTTCCTCTAATTACTCTTTTTTAATTCCTTTTTCATATTTCTTTTATTCCTTTTTTAATTGTTTCCTATTTCTCTTCTAATTTTCTGCACTCGACATTGTAAATACAAGTATATAAACATACGATTTTTTGGAATGGACAGTATATTTATAAAATAGAATAATCCCAATACACACCATTTTTTGGGGGTTTTCACCTCCATTTCTAGTAAAAACAATTAAAAAATATTTATTTTATTATTTTTTTTTGAGAAAATATTTATTTTATTGTTAAACTTTACCTAAGCAATTCACTTTTTTTCTTTATCTTTTTTTTTTTGAGAAAAGCTTGTGGATAAAAATGAAATATTTAATATAAAAGGATTAAAAAAAATAAACATAGATCAAAGTTTTTAAACCAGATAATATACTATAGTTTTAAGATTTAGTTTATTTTTGGGTTTTTTTACGAGACTAAGCTAAATAAAGAAAATATTTACAAAACTATTCGTAATGAAAAATTTAGCAAATCTAAACCACCCCATTTTAATAAAAATTTCATAAAAATACACCCTCAAACTCCTCAAATCAACATTTAAAAACGATCTTTCTGCTCCGTCTAAAAATTTCTTTTTCTTTTTTTATTTTCATCTAAAATTGCATCCTCAAAATCTCTTAAAATTCTGGGTTTTATAGTTTTTTTTTTTTTCATTTCCTTTATGAATCTTAATACAGTTTTTATGTATCTCTTTTTTTAGTTGTTTTGATTTTTTCTAATTACATAAAATTTTTAATCGTGTATTAATAATTAGTACGTGTTTCAAATAAATAAGGATTTATAGATTGATATTTTTGTGATATTGATGATGTTATATGTAAGTACTATATTTTCTTACTTGAGTATAAATACTGAATTAGTGCATATTTCATGAATAAGATATATTTTATTTTTATATCTATTTATTTTATTTATTTCATATATGAGTATTAATTCATCAAATTTTATATTCATTTTTATTATTTAATAATAATGTTATGAATATATATAGTATTAAAGAAATGATCATGGTTTCAAAGTTTAATACATTTATACTCTGTAATTAATGTGTATGGACATGTAATAAATTTTCGGAATGAAATCGTTTTTTGAAAAATTGGAAAAGATTAGGTGCAAAAAGTCATCATTTTAATTTTTTTGACTAAAAGAGAAAATGGGTGAGAAAAAAGTGATGAAAATTTCACAAAAGATTTAATCATGTATTAATAAATAGATACATGTTTTCAATAAATAAGAATTTATGGATATTATTTTGGAAAACTTAAAAATATGATTCAAATTCATACCATAATTACAAATATGGTCATTTTAAAATAAATTTAACAATTATAATCATAAGTATTTATAATAATACATTATTAATAATACATAATCTGCAATAATACAAAATATTGAATTAATAATACATAGTACTATATAAATAATACGTAATACTATATTCATAATAAATAATATTGTATTAATAATATAATATTGAATCGTATTTATGACTATATATGCAGATAATACTATATTAATAATTTAATAATGTATTAGTGAGACCGAATGGGTCGATAGCGCAATTGGTTATCTAGTTTGGTGTTAATCCATTTCCACTCCACGATTTCGAAGCAAATATTTTCAAATTTGACTACTTTTGTAATTACTTTGTTAGAATAGTTCATACTGTATTAATGATATTACTAATACAATATTGAACTTTATTTATAATAATAAAATATTGCACTGTAATTATAACTTTCTATAGACGTAAATATTTATAAATTTGACTATATTCATAGTTACTTTTTTAGTTAGTTCATACTATATATTAATATTACCTATAATATTGTATTAATAATTTAATATTGTATTAGTGAGTATTAATAATATAATATTGAATTGTATTAATAATTATAGATGTAAATATTTTCAAATTTAATTACATTCTGTAATCATTTTGTTAGAATAATTCATCCACTAAGATTTTTTAATCTTAGACAATTTGATATTTGGAGCACATTGAATGATAGCTAAAAAAAAAAAGTAAAAATGAGGAATTTAAAGAGAGAAAAAAATTTGATGAAAAATATAAAAGAAAACCATGAAATTTTGAAAGCAATGAAAAACAATAAATTTTGAAAGAATGAATTAAAGGAAATTGATTTATTTATTTTTTTAAAGAAATTGCTAGAAAATATTATTAAAAAAAACGAGATAAAAAAATCAGTAGTGCCACATGGCCACTACAATGCACTCAAACAAACGCACCTTGGAAACAAAAACCATAACGGCAACTTCCGCATGACAGCTTGATAAGAGGAAAAAAGAAAAAAAAAACTAAGGTGAGAAATAAAATAAGGGTATAGTCGACATTTAAAAAAAATATTATTAATTAAATTTAAAATAAAAATAAATTTACAATTAATTTTAAATATGACTAAATTTGTAAATATTTTAGTAAAGTGGCTATCCACCCCAATTTCCCTTTATTTGTTTCTCCTACCGTGAATTAACAATAAACTGTGCGAAAACGCTATAAATATTTTTCTTAAAATAAACACTATAAATATTTCGGTCAAATTCTATTTATCGTATTATTCTCCAAATGGATTTTATTTTTACGTGGTTAAATTTTAGGGAAATTATAGTAACTAGACCATATCCGAAAAGTATTTGCAAATATAGGTGCCCAAGTTTTTTTTCGCAAAGTTAATTTTTTTTATTAAAATTCGTAATTATTAATTTTTCATTAATACCATTTTGCCCTTTAACACACTTAATACTAAATTTTTGAATTAAAACACCCATTTAAACATATTTTCCATTCTTTTAAAACATACCATATTTAATTGTCAACCTTTTAATGTAAAAGATTTTAATTCCTTTTCTCATTTATCTTCCATCTTTCTTCCTTTTCCTTTTCTGTTTCACTCTTCTTCCTCCATTCTCCATTCCTCCATTTTCGTTTCTTCAGCTCTATTCATTCTCTCTTTTCACATTCCGGCCACCAAGTAAAATGTAAATTTTCTTCGACCACAAAACTCCGATCGGATGGTATAATCATACGAGTTAAGTCATATTCTCTCAATAATCTCCGTTTTTCACAGTATTTGTATCACGTTTTTGTTACTTATCCATCACCATTAACATGTTACTGTTCATTTTTCAGTATAATCGTGATTCGATATGTCTCAGATTGTTTAGTATGATATGTTTTATTTCTATTTATGTCAATTTTGTACATTTAATTCATTTATATTCCAATCTTTAGAATGTCAAAAATCATGTTTAGAAAATGTAGTAAAATCATATGTAGAACAGTAGTATCTTCATACTTTCCAATTCATATTGTGGTATAATTGACTGTATATACATCTACAAAACTGTATAATTGAGTATATACCGTATATTCACACGTCCTCGATTTCTATATAGTCAGAGAAATTGTATAATTTACTATATATCGTATGTTCATACTATATTTTTAGGTTAGTTATATTGTACATCTTTTCCTTATAGGTTCATTAATCATTTCATTTGAAATTGCACATAGTGTTATTTACAATGTAAATATTTCTGTTTAGAAATGTATTTAAATCATATGTAGAACAGTATTATCTACATACTAAAATGTTCAAGTCCTGTATACTTGAGTATTATCTACTGTAGTTTTCCATGTACCGTACGTTATATTACTGTATAAACTATACAAAATTCTATATGTTTCATTATTTCATTATACATATTGTATAAGTTACACAATACATATATGGTTTATTATTCTTTTTGATTCATGTATAATACATTTTTCGTACTCATATTACTATTCATTAAATTTTAATTCCGCAATACGGTATTGTTTATACATGTATATTATACGACTTATAATATAGAGCAATATTATTTGGACATTTTTGTAATACTATACAACTTTTCCTTATAGGTTCAACAAGCATTCCAATCTGTATTGCACATAATGGTCAGTAGGATGAAAATGAGATGTACCATAATCATGAAGTAGCTGAAGAGCGTCGCATAAATATTGAGGAACGCATTCACTCAATGATGATTTTACATTACAGACTTTTTTTTATGTCTAATGCTTTCAATTTCAATTTTGTAACCCATGAGACCTTTTTTATTTACTATTGATCTCAATATGAATAGTAATTTTGTGTGAAGTTGTTCCAACAGTACGAATCTCTATCAATTCACAAATATTACATATGTTATTTCTCAATGATTTACTATACGGTATTGTACATTCAAAATTACTTGTTCGTTGTCGCAAACATATTAAATCACACTACAAGTATCCATATCAACAAATTAAACACTTTAAAAAAACACAAAGTTTTAAAAATACGGCATGATACATGATATATTATGGTTGTACCGTATATACTAAGTTGTTTCAATACTGTGTGGTTATCAAACGTGTTCTAGTTTCAATCAACGAAATTGAACGTTCGGCCGCTCATACGGTTTATTTATAAATAAACTTACTAGAATAAAATAACATGTATATTACGAACTATACTGTATGTAAATCACAACACAGTACATCTAACAATGTATTGTCGCCACTCTCGTCCTACAATTAATGCACCATAAATTGGCGATTTCTGGTTTGGAATGTGAGACGAATTTCCTTTTTTAAAATTTTACTCCCCAAATGAAAAACCAATAATTTGATCGTTATTTTTTAAATTTATATGGTATTAAAAAAGGAAGATGAAACGTCTCTAATAAATGTGATTTCGAATGATATATTTTTCTACAATTAATGCCCATAAATTGGCGATTTGTGGTTTTGGAATGTGAAATAGTTTTCTTTTTTTGAAATTTTTCTTCCAAAATTAAAAAACAACCAATATGAGGGTATGATTGTAATTCATTATTTTCGGATTTTATAATGTATTAAAACAAAATCTACTTTTGCTAATATTTTTGTAGATATATATATTTGCAAATACTTTTTAAATATGGTCTATTTATGAAAAAAGCCCTAAATTTTATTATATTTGTTTCTTTTTTTTTTTGTCAGAATTCTTTCCTTATCTTTATTATGCTCAAATTATTGGTTTTTATATAAAAATATAATATTGTTTGTGTCCATATATATATATATATATACTATATTTTAATATTTTCCACCAAAACAAAATATATACTTATTATGCTAAAATTATTGGTTTTTATACAAAAATATAATATTGTTTGTGTCTATATATATATATATATATTATATTTTAATATTTTCCACCAAAACATAATATATACTATATTTTAATATTGGTGAATATATTACATCCATTGCTACCATAATTGATTTTCATTGGCAACCATATATAGCAAATTGCAACTTCGCCTGCACTATTTTATTAGTCTTCCAATTCTTTCTCAGTTCACCGCCATTGCTCCCTACAACGAACTACAAGGTATTATCATTTATTTACTTTATTTTATGTTTGATATTCAGAAAAGTTTGCTTTATTATGCAATTGTGTATATGTATGCCAAATTCAATAACTAGTTTCTTTTTTTTCTTTTGGAAGGAGTGAAGGAAGTTGTCATCCAACCAAGAATACAAGTGGAATTCCCAACCGATATCATTCTAAATTTTACTTGTATGTACCTTATTTCCTTTTTTTTTACATCTTAATTTTGCTATAGCTCTATTAAATGAATTTATTATTTGGAGATTACGAGTTTTTCTTAGCATAATAAAAAATTAAAGGATTCTAATCACAGGCTTTATACTTCTTATGTAAAGACCCGACCCGAAAGAGGTCCTAATTTAGGCCTTTACCTCAATGCATGCTTAAAAACTTAGAAAATATTATGCAAGATCACTTTTTAGATTCTGAATAAAACTAAAAACTGGTAAACATCCATTCAAAATCAAACTTAAAATGTCCTGGAACCTGTCCCTGTTTCCAAGCACCTGTTCCAAGCTAAATACAATTTAAAACTTACTCTGATCAGAGATTTATTCAAATCATTCAAGAAAACCCAAAAAGTTTACAATAGTGTCAGAATCCAGAAAAACGATCAGAAAACATCCTAAGGGCTCCGTGCCCAACTACATGCATTCAGAGGACAACAAAACATAAACTTAAAACTCAGAGTTCAAACAGCAGTTATTCCATGATCTGCAGCTCCTCCTTCAGCCATCCTGTCTGGCGCCCTGGTTACCTGTGGAAGACCACAAAATAAGGGTGAGTAACAAATTACTCAATAAGAATCCTCAACCGGGGTACAATACGATATAACTGGTCATCTAGCAGAAAATATGCAAGCTATGAATATAAACACAGAAGAGAGCGCATCACTTTAATCCATACATGAATACCACGGATGCCATCTTACGGTCTTACTCGGGAAAACTACTACGCGTTTCGATACTATACGAGAAACTAATCTCGGCCTCAGCTTTCCTACTACTGTCGATACGAAAGGTGCACTGAACTCAAGATCCCGAGGAGCTCTCCAGTCGGCGCTGTAATGAGTGTGTGCCCGCACCGCATGCTGCTGCAAACTAGGGAGGTGCTGGGTCTAGGGCATGCTGCCCTAGTCCAGTACGCATGCCTAACAAATCTCTGGATCGGTGTCACTGAACATTGTGGCGTGAGACCAGGACACTATGACTATGTCAGCCTGTACCACCGCACCTGAGGCTAAGAAACTGGCCGTGGTAGGCTTACACCAGGAACCGATCCTTGCCCTATCAGGTGGCAATCAAGGGCTACTGCCGACACGCTGAGGTCATGTTGACTGCCGAGGACAAGGCAATGCCTTATCATTCCCCCAATCGTTGGGGCATTTAACAGTCTGCCACCCTCACCCAAGATTGCACTGGGCTGCCGTTAGGGTTAGCTAAGCCCTAACGACGGATTAGGGACGAAGTACTGCCTCGCGCGTCCCTGCCACGGATGCAAGTTACGTTATGCATCCTCGCCCGAATGATGCTACCTATCCGAATTCTAAACTATAAACAGATAACAGCAAACAATCCAATACGTGCTGAGCAGAAACAATGAACCTAACATGATACTAAGAAGCAAGAACAGATAACGAGCATGCCAGAACAAAACAACCTAGCATGGAACTATCATGAGAAAGAATAAGAGAATCATGCTAGTCGGAATTCATAACAGAGCACCTATCCACTAACATGCTGATAAACATACACAAGTATACAAACAACAATCACAGAATATACCGCAGGGCCCACACAACTTCGATAAGAAATCCTTACCTGGGTCGGAAGGCAACAACACACAAGGATCTTATGCAGTAATCGAACCCGAGCTAGCTATCGGGAACCTAACAAACAACAACAAATATCACAACCTATAGGCCTTAAATAAAAATACAAACAGGGCTCGGCTCGGTCGGGAGCACGGCATGGGGCTGGCAAGCGGACGGACAGGCTACACGGGTGCTGCTGGGCGTGCTGGCGCAGCAGGGGCTGCGCGCGTGGACGGACGGCTGCACGTGCGCTGGGGTGCTGCAACGTGGGTGTAACGGCCCTGTTTTCTATTCTAGTTTTCGAGGTGCCTTCGGTTCAAGATTCGGTTGTTCGGTTGGGTCGTTAGAGCTATTTTAATCCTTAGGGGTATTTTGGTCTTTTGGCTCCTCGGGCAGGATTTGTGGATTTTCAGGACTTTAAGGTAGCTCCTGCCTTTATCGAGGCCTGATTTTTGTTGGTTGCAAGACCCAAGATGTTTGGGCTAGTCGTTTGGAAGTTCGGGTGTGGTTTGGGTTTTGCCAAAATTAGTGTTGGTTGAGTGCTTCCTTTGGGATTTGAGCCCTGGCCTTTAATGTTGATTTGAGAGTTCAATTTTAAGTGAGTTTTATTTATTGGAAAAGATTGCTTCGGTCGGGTCTCGAAGGAGGAAGCCGGGGAATGAGATTTTAGGGATTTTAAGGTTATTTAAAAGTGGATAAGGTTGGAAAAATAGGAAAAATCCCATTTTCCCTTTTTGTTTCTCTCTCTCTCTCTCTCTCTCTCCCACCCGAGCCTAGCCCCCTACTCGCCAGCCCGAGCCTTGCTCGCTCAGGTCGCCCAAGCCCGAGCCCTACTCGCCCACGTCGCCCAAGCCCGAGCCCTGCTAACCCCCCAAGCCCGAGCCTCCCGCTAGCCCACCCAGTGCGCAAGACGGTGCGGGCCGCCCACCCGAAGTCATCTCGCTCGTGTGTCGCGTCGCTCGCTCGTCTCGCGTCGCTGCCGTCTGCGCGACGCGCGAGATCCGAGCCGACCCGAGCCAGATCGCGCGTCCCTTATAGCTCGCCGTGCCAGCCCACGCGTCCCTATAGCTCGTCGCGTCGCCCGTCCCCGCGCGCGTCCCTGTAGCTCGTCGTGTCGCTCAGCCCGCGCCGTCCTCTGTGCCTAGCCGCGCTGCACGCCATCGTCCAATCGAGCTCGCGCCCGCTCCCGCGCGCAATCGTCTCACCCCAGCGCTCGTCCACGCGCAGCTTCGCGCCCTAGCGCCCAGCAGTAGGCTCGCTGTGCAGCCTGCCCGTCCGCGTGAGTTGCTCCCGAGCCGAGTCCTGTTTATTTTATTATATTGAGGCCTATGGATTGTGATTATTGTTGTGTTTGTTAGGTTCGCTTTAGGTTGCTCGGGTTCGATCGCAGCTTAGGTTCTTGTGTGTTGTTGCCTTCCTACCAGGTAAGGATTTCTTACCGGAGTTGTGTGGGCCCTGCGATATTATATGTGATTGCTGATTGTATGCTTGTTGTGTTTATTAACATGTTTAGTGATAGGTGCTCTATTCTGAATTCCCGACCGGCATGATTTCTTATGATGTTTCTCATGTTAGTCCATGCTAGGTTGTTCCTTCTGGCATGCTTGTATCTGTTCTTGCTTCGTAGTATCATGCTAGGTTCGTTGTTTCTAATTGAGCACATATTAGATTGTTTGCTGTTTGATATTATAGGTTTAGAGTGCAGGTAGGTAGCATCATCCGGGCCGGGTGCATAACGAAACTTGCATCCACGACAGGGACGTACGAGACGTGCTCCGTCCTTGATCCCGTTAGGGTCTAGCTAACCCTAACGGCTGGCCCTGCAATCTTGGGTGAGGGTGGCAGACTATTAATTTCCCCAAAGGTCGGGATGATGACTTGGCATTGCCTCGTCCCCGGCAGTCGGCACGTCCTCAGCGTGTTCGGCCGTAGCCCCTGATTGCCACCTGTTAGGGCAAGGACGGCTTCCTGGTGTAAGCCTACCACGACCGGTTCCTTAGCCTCAAGTGCAGTGGTTCAGGCTGACATAGTTCACGTGTCCAGGTCTCACACCCCTATGTCAGTGACACCGATCCAGAGATTTAGTTAGGCGTGGTGTAACGGCCCAGGTTTTCATCCCGGTCTTCTAGGTATGCCCTAGGAGTATTTTGGTAATTTGGTCTGGCCGTCAGGGCCGTTTATGTCTTTTTCCAGTTGCTAAAATTATTGGTTGGGTTTATGTAGGTTTTTGAGGCTTTGTGGATGTGTTTGAGCATGGATAGATGCAAAAGTAAAAACAAAGGAAAATTGTGTTGCAGCTGGGATTCAAACCCGCGTCTCCGGGAAAGCCTATGGGGATGCGTGCCAGTTGAGCTATGGAGAGCTCTTGTTGCTCCTTCTGCGTCATATTATGGTTAACTTTGGATCTTGGAGTTTTGGGTGCATTTGGTTAAATGAAAAAGAAATTAGGTTTTGTCTTTCTTCTCCAACATCCTCTTTGCCGCACAAGCCAAGATCTCCCTAGCCCTTGCCGATTTTCAACCTTCCTTCGCAGCCCCGAGGTTCAATCATCATTCCGGGTAAGTCTTCATCCTCTTCATCTTCTCGATTGGGTGTTCTTGCTGGCCGAAGGTAAGAAGAAGAGCTTGTGTGTGTGTGTGTTTGTTGCAGGCCGCCCAGATCTGCCCAGCAGCCGAGCCAGACGCCCAGATCGCCCCAGCACGCCATCGCTCGCCGTCGCAGTACACCAGGCCGCCCGTCGCACGCCCAGTAGCCGATCCAGCCCGTCGTCCCTATCGCCCGTCGCAGCAGAACTCCCAGTCCGACCGTCGCAGGCCAGCACGCCCAGATTGCCTACGCGGGCGTCCTTGCCCGAGCCGCTGGTCTCGCGATCGCGCCCGCCACCCGGCGCTGCGCGTCTCTCGTCTGCGTGTCCCAGCGCACCGCTAAGCGTGCGGCCAGCGCCCAGTAGCCGTGCCAGGTTACGTCACGCGGCGCCAGGCAGCGCAGCCACGCTGCAAGCACTGCCGCTAAAGCAGCGCCCAACCCCGTGTCGCCGTGCCGTGTGAGTGCTCCCGAGCCGAGCCTGCTGTTTTATTAATTTTAGGCTTTTTAGATTATGATTATTATTGTGTTTGATAGGTTCGCGTTAGCTAGCTCGAGAGTGTTCGCAGCTTAGGATTTTGTGTGTAGAAGCCTCCCGACCAAGGTAAGGATTTCTTACTGGAGTTGTGTGGGCCCTGCGGTATTATATGTGATTGCTGTTTGTGTGCTTGTTTGTGTTTATCAGCATGTTTAGTGATAGGTGCTCCGTTCTGAATTCCCGACTGGCATGATTCCTTATGTTGTTTCTCATGTTAGTCCATGCTAGGTTGTTTCGTTCTGGCAGGCTCGTATCTGTTCTTGTTTCGTAGTATCATGCTAGGTTCGTTGTATCTGCTGAGCACGTATTGGATTGTATGTTATTGATATGATATGTTAGAGTGTAGGTAGGTAGCATCATCCGGGCCCGAATGCATAAAGTATCTTGCATCCATGGTAGGGACGTCCAAGGTAGTACTCCGTCCCTGGACCTCGTAAGGGTTTAGCTAACCCGACCGGTAGGCCCAGCAATCTTGGGTGAGGGTGGCAGACTGTTAAATGCCCCAACGGTTGGGATGATGACTTGGCATTGCCTCGTCCCCGGCAGCCGGCACATCCTCAGCGTGTTCGGCAGTAGCCCCTGATTGCCACCTGTTAGGGCAAGGACGGCTTCCTGGTGTAAGCCTACCACGACCGATTCCTTAGCCTCAGGTGGGTGGTTCAGGCTGACATAGTTCACGTGTTCAGGTCTCACACCCTATGTCGGTGACACCGATCCGTAGATTTAGTTAGGCATGGTGGATCGGACATGGGCGCTTTGCCACTGGACCCGCACCCCATGGTCTGCAGTAGCATTCGGTGTACGCTTACGCTCATTACAGCGCCGACCGGAGAGCTCCTCGGGATCTTGAGCTAGTGCACCTTTGGTATCGACAGTAGACAGGCTGAGGCCGGGACTTGTGTCTCATATAGGGCGTAATGTGTGGTGTGGATTTCCGGACTAAGACCCTGAGTTGGCATCCGAGGATTATATGTGGATTTAAGCTATGTGCTCTATTCTGTGTTTATATTCATAGCTTGCATACATTCATCTAGATGACCATGTATATCGTATTGACCCCGGTTGGGGATTCTTACTGAGTAATTCGTTACTCACCCTTATTTTGTGGTTTTCCACAGGTAACCAAGGTGCGAGACATGATGGCTGAAGGAGGAGCTGTGATCATGGGAATCCTGCTGTCGTCTCTGACTTTTTATATTATGACTCTTATCTTTTATTTTCCCCTGAATGCATGTAGCCGGGCACGGAGCCCTAGGATGCTTTCTAAATGTTTTGTGGATTCCAGCATTGTTGTATCTGGGAAGGTTTTGAATGATTTTAATAAATCTCTGATCAGAGTAAACTTTGGAAATGTATTTGTCCCAAACAGTGCTTGGAGACAGAATGTGTTTCAAAGAAATCGTAATGATTTCTGTTTGAATGTTGAATGTTTTAAGTTTTAATTGGAATCTGAAACCATATTTGCATATTGTCCTTTACTTTGAATGCATGCATTGGGGTAAAGGCCCATTTAGAGCCCTTTTTGGGTCGGGTCTTTACACGTGGTGACTGGACATGGGCAGCTTGCCACTAGACCCGGCACCCCCATGGTCTGCAGTAGCACGCGATGCGCGCTTACGCTCATTACAGCGCCGACCGGAGAGCTCCTCGGGATCTTGAGCTAGTGCACCTTTCATTAGACAGTAGACAGGCTGATGCCTGGATTATTGTGTGGTGGATTATTTCGGACTAAAACCCTAAGTTGGCATTCGATGATTATGTGTGGATTTAAGCTATGTGCTCTATTCTGTGTTTATATTCATAGCTTGCATATCTTTCTGCTAGATGACCATGTATATCGTATTGTACCCCGGTTGGGGATTCTTACTGAGTAATTCGTTACTCACCCTTATTTTGTGGTTTTCCACAGGTAACCATGGTGCGAGACAGGATGGCTGGAGGAGGAGCTGTGATCATGGAAACCCGTTGTTCAAACTCTGAGTCTTGTGTTTATGTCTTATGTTTTAAATGTCCTCTGAATGCATGTAGTTCGGCACGGAGCCCTAGGTTGTTTTCTGAATGTATTTTTGGATTCTAGCATTGTCGTAACTATTGGAAAGTTCGAATGTTTTGAATAAATCTCTGATCAGAGTGAGTTTTGGAAATGTATTTGTCTTGGAACAGGTGCTTGGAAACAGGGACAGGTTTCAGGAAATTATGTTGACTTTTAAATGGATGTTTTTATGTTTTAGTTTTTACTTAGAATCCGAAACACCATTTTGCATTTTGATTTTTGTTTTGAATGCATGCATTGAGGTAAATGCCTATTTTAGAACCCCATTCGGGTCGGGTCTTTACAGTTGGTATCAGAGCTCAGAGTCATAGATTCTGTAGACTGACCTTTGTTGTAGGTCTTTTTTCCATGATCATCAGCACTCCGACAGTCATCAGGTACGCCTAAGTTTACTGTTTTAAAGAAAAGGGTTAAGAATTTACAATACTTTTCATCTAGTGTATGCCTTCTGTAGTGTTGTGGAGCGGAGACGAGGATGTTCTGACTCGTTGTTGGTTTGGGTTTAGAGCGCCATCATGCCAACTTCCCGCAGTGTGTGATGTATGTTGTGGCATGTTGAGGTATCCAGATAGATTCGGATACCGCTGGGACATCGTTCCAGAGGGAGGAAGAGATTAGACTCCCGTAGGCCACTTGTGGCCCAGTTGTTGGTTTTCCCCTAGTGAGAGGGTGGAGGCGATTTGCCTTGGAGTACCACTCCAAGAGAGGAGTTAGCTATGGCTTTGCTTATGTTGATGCTTGTGGAGCAGGTCCCCGTGTGGACTAGCCTGGGTAGCTCAAGGTTGATTTTGAGCCTTAGCAGATTGTTCGATTGCCCAGTGAGTGGCTGCAGAGTTAGTAGCCTTCGTGGAGGATGTAGAGGCATCTTTGTGCTCTTGATAAGTGTTGTTGTTTGCAGCCAGTAAGCCGGAACCCTGTGGTTAAGGGTGCAGTGAGCAGTGTTCCCTTTGGACTTGATCCGTTGGTGGTTTCCTCGGTTGTTTAGTAAAGTTGAGCACTCTTCTTTTGGTGAGCTCCTAGAGTGGAGCTAGCTGCTGCATGTTGAGAGAGCCGGCCAGAGTTTGGTTGAGCATCATGTGGAGATGCAAGAGCAGGTCGTGAGCCTTCGGTTTGATGAGATGCCTTAGGCATGGTTGTTTGAGTTTGAGCTCTTGTATGCCTAGCCAGATTTTTTTTCACTTGAGGTTGTGACTTTGCTGGCCCCATTTGTAGTAAGATGTGGATTTGTTAGTAGTGGCACTTGAGGGGCATTGGTTGGTGTGCCGCTTTGGCACTAAGTCTGGTTCAGGCCTGAGTATGGCATGGGTATAGCAGATGGTTCTATGCCGTCCGGAGTTCAGCGCACTCCTTTAGCCTTGGATCCATTTGTGGCAGTTGCACCTGTTTAGGTCGTGGAAGAGGGCTAGTTCAGTGGTAGTCGAAGGACTACAAGCAAATGGATGTTTGAGAGGAGCTGGAGCCTCTTCCCAGTGTTATTGGGGGTTGAGTAAGTCAGCAGGTTGTCGGTTGGTAAGTGTTGGAGCGCGTGAGTCTCAATCTAGTGTTAAGGCCAAGAGATCTTTGTGGTTGGTTGTGCGGTCAACTACCTTCGAGTGCCTAAATCTGAGGAGAGTTGAGCATCGTAGATGAGAGTTTGGTCCAGCAGAGGGGCAATGAGTTGGATGCTTATGAGATGAGCTGGATGCCTATGAGGCGAGTTGGATGCCTATGAGATGAGTAGGATGCCTTATAAGAGGAGTTGGACGCCTTATGGGTATGCTCCCTTGGTAGAGCCTTGGTATAAAGTAAGTTCGGTTTGGCATTGTTATGCTTTGGTAGAGCAAGGTTGCCACAGCTTCGAGTATCGTGTGGAGTTGGAACTTTTGGTGTTTCTTTGATTGATTGTATCTCTGACAGAAGTTAGTGTTGCCTTTTGGAAAAGCGCCTGTTAGTCTTGGATCTCTAAAGGAAGGTTGAGAGTTGTGCACACAAGTGTGTTTTGTGTGGTTCGTTCTGTGGCGAGAGTTTCAGATCCATGCAGGGTTTGCATTGGAGGACTGGTGCTCAGTTCTTGGAGAAGTTGGACTCCAGGTGGATGTTGTAAGGCTTTAGTTGAGGTGGTAAGGATACCGTGCTCAAGTTTTGTTGGGTTAGACCCAAGCTTGGTTGGTGGTACTTCTTGTTGATCGTTGCTTAGAGTTCAGTTGGAACTGAACAAGAGCGGTGGTAGCAAAGCCGCGCAGTTTCTGATCGTCATGGTTTAGAGAGTTATTCGGATCCTTTTTTTGGGTAGAAGCTATGTTGTGGCTGGTGTTTTGAGTAGGAGGATGACGCATTCTGTAGCGTTTCGGGTCCTCTTAGTTTCCAAGGAGTTGGAGTTGGCCAGCATAGTTGAGATTCTGGAGAGAGTTGTGCCCGTGTAGCCACTTGTCTGTTAGATCGTTGTCGGCAGTGTGTGTCGAGGGTTGCCGAAGAACCCTAGTTGTGGAGAGCCTCTCCAGAGCTCAGTCAGACCCAAGTAGAGAGTTTCAGTTGGCAAGCTGGAGTCGTGTAGTTGTAGCCTCGGGTGAGTTGCTAGCAGTCTTGGTAGACTAGCAAGCTAGTGGTTGTTTGGAGTAGAGTCCGGATTGTTTCCGGTGTGGTTGCAAGTTGGTGCTTGGTGTTGACCAAGGTGTGGTTCAGAGTTGCTAGAAGTTAGTTTTGCTCGTGGGGCGAGTGGTTCCTGCCCAATTGGTTGTTTTCCTGTTTCCAGGATGTCGAGAGTTGCCCCGTTTGGCATTTGGAGGTTCAGTCTGTGGTGGACCCCTGTTGTTGCCCCGTGAGATTTAGATGTTGTTGCTTTAGTGGAGCAAGATAGTGAGCGTGTGTGGAGCTCTCTGTCCTTCGGTTGTCTGCTTGTAAGAGCCGTTTCCGTCTGGGAGTTGTCAGATTACTCCCTTAGCCTTGGAGTTGATGGTAGTGGTGCTAGCAAGAGGGAAACGTTTGTTGGCTGCTTGGAAGCAATTGTTTGTCCAGTTCGGCGGACTCTTGAATGGTGTTCTGGAGGTTGCAGTAAGGGTTGTTCTGCCTCTTGTGAGTGTTTGGCCAAGATTTGGTTCTCATGCTGTTTCAAGAGCTAGTTCGGTTCTAGCTGAAGGGCGTTGCCTTGAGGACTTGTTCCTAGTCAGGAAGTTTTGGGAGTTGACCCCTCCCTCGACAGTTGAGTAAGTCTGTTAGTTCTGGGTTGGTGGTCCAATTGGTTGAGTTTTCCCTTGGGTGTTGCTTCCAAGAGAGTTGGTTGTTGTTGCCTTGGGTTTGAGCAAGTCAGTGAGCGTGTGTGAAGTTCGCCGCCGGTCAGAAGTTTGCTTGCTGGGGAAATCGTTTCCCGTTTAGAAGGAGTCAGCTTAGCTTCTGAGTTGTGTAGTTGATCAGAGTAGCGCAGCGGTCAGCCCAGTGAGAGGGTCCCTACATTGTGTTGTTAGCAAGCGAAAAGTTGTTTGTCCCAGCAAGGGCGGAGGCCAGCCAGTTGTAACGGCCCAGTTTTCTATTCCGGTTTTCGAGGTGCTTCCGGTTCAGATTCAGTTGTTCGGTTGGGCCGTTAGAGCTATTTTGACCCTTAGGGGTATTTTGGTCTTTTGGATCCCCGGGTAGGATTTGTTGATTTTCAGGATCCCGAGGCAGCTTCTGCCTTTGTCGAGGCTCGTTTGTTGTTGGTTGCGAGTCTCGAGATGTTTGGGCTATCCGTTTGGAAGTTCGGTTGTGATTTGGGTTTTGGCAAAGTTATGGTTGGTAGGGTGTTTCCTTTGGGATTCGAGCCCGGGCCCTTAGTGTTGATTTGGGAGTTGGATTTAAGTGAGTTTTATTTATTGGGAAAGGTTGCTTCAGTCGGGTCTCGAAAGAGGAAGCCGGGAAATGGGATTTTAAGGATTTTAAGGTTTTAAAATTGGATAAGGATAAAATCAAAGAAAAATCCCCATTTTCCCCATTTTTTCCCATTTTTCCCTTTTCTCTCTCTCTCTCTCTCCTCCAGCCCGAGCCAGCCCCCCAGCTCGCCCAACCCCAGACCGAGCCCTAGCCCAGCTCGCCCAGCTCGTCCGGCCGCGCACAGTGCCAGGCCGCCCAGCCTCGAGTTACCTCGCCCAGGCCGCGTCGCCGCACGCCTCGCCCGAGCCCGCGTCGCCCGGTCGGTGTCGCCCAATCACGCCTTGTGCCGAGCCACACGGATCGAAGGTCCCTCAGAGCTCGCCGTGTGTCGTCGGTCGCGCGGCCCAGTAGCCGTCGCGCGTTGCGTCGCCCCGCGTGCGTCCCTGTAGCTCACCGAGCTCGCGCCCGCGCGCCTTCGCCCAGTTGAGCTTGAGCCCGCGCCCGCGCGCCCTTGTCTCGCCCCAGCTCGTCCGCGCGCAGCCTCCGTGCCACAGCGCCTGCGCCTAGCCTGCCCTGTTGTGTTGGTTGGCCGAGCCTTGTGGCTTCTCGGATGGTATTTTTCGAGTCTTTTCTTCGTTGGGCCCTAATTTGTTGGCTACTGATTATTTATTTAATTAGGGTGTTTTATTGAAATGTTTAGGCTGTTCGGGTTCGGTTAGAGGGTCGAGGGTCGCTTGTTGATTTATGATTATTTTATGCTTGTTTCCAGGTAAGGATTTCTTACTGTGGTTGTGTGGACCCTGCGATATTATCATGATGTACCTTGCATGCTTGTTTACTGTTATGAGCATGATAGTGATAGGGCAGCTTTGATTGATCTCTTGCTAGCATGTTTGCCCGATTGTACATGTTAGTGCCAATTGTAACGACCCAGGCTTTCATCCCGGTCTTCCAGGTATGCCCTAGGGGTATTTTGGTAATTTGGTCGGGCCGTCAGGGCCGTTTATGTCTTTTTCTAGTTGCTAAAATTATTGGATGGGTTTATGTAGGTTTTTTAGGCTTTGTGGATGGGTTTGAGCAAGGATAGATGCAAAAGTTAAAATAAAGGAAAATTGTGTTGCAGCCGAGGTTCAAGCCAGGGTGGCCTTGTGTGCTAGAGGAGAGCCTTGCCAAGTGAGCCACCAGGTGTTATTGTTAATCTTTTTGAAACATATCTTAGTTAAGCCTTGGTTCCTTGGAGTTTTGGTGCATTTGGTTAAATGAAAAAGAAATTAGGTTTTTTGTTCCTTCTTCTCCAAAACTCATCTTGCCTCCCAAGCTTGTCTCCCAAGCTCCTCTAGCCGATTCTCTTCTCCTTAGCAGCATCGAGATCCGATCGTTGTGCCGAGTAAGTTGTCTTCTTCTTCTCCCCCTTCGATTGATGTGTTGTTTGGCCGAGTGAATAGAGTGTGGGTGTGTGTGTGTGTTTGATTGCACTCCATGAGAGAAGCCCCAAACCACCAGAACTGTTGCGCCAGATCTACCAGTGCCGAGCGGACCTCCGAGATCGCCCAAAGAAGCCGCGCGCACCGCCCAAAGACGCCCAGACAGCCCCTTCCTCGCCCAAACGCCCAGGCGCCGAGCAGCTCATCGCCGCAGCCGTCCCCCGCGTTATCACGCGCGGCCGCGCCCGCGCCTTGCCGCTGCCCCCAGCCGTCAGCGTCACGGTGGCCAGCGCCGTCGCGCTGCCGCCCCGCCCTCTTGCCCGTCGCGCCGCCGCTCGCTGCCGTGTCCATCTAGTCCGCGCCGTGCGCCTGCGCCAGCCAGCCCATCCACGCGTGCGCAGCCCATCAGCGCCCATTAGCGCCCAGCAGCAGCCACACCGTGCAACCTGTCCGTCCGCGCGTCACCGGTGCCTCGTGAGTTGCTCCCGAGCCGAGTCCTATTTATTTTATTATATTTAGGCCTATGGATTGTGATTATTATTATGTTTGTTAGGTTCTCGGTAGCTAGCTCGGGTTCGATCGCAGCTTAGGATTTTGTGTGTACTTGCCTCCCGGCCAGGTAAGGATTTCTTACCGGAGTTGTGTGGGCCCTGCGATATATTATGTGATGCTATTTGTATGCTTGTTTGTGTTTATCAGCATGTTTAGTGATAGGTGTTCTATTCTGAATTCCCGACTGGCATGATTTCCTATGTTGTTCCTCATGTTAGTCCATGCTAGGTTGTTCTGTTCTGGCATGCTCGTATCTGTTCTTGCTTCATAGTATCATGCTAGGTTCGTTGTATCTGTTGAGCACGTATTGGATTGTTTTCTATTGTTGCTATAGTTTAGAGTTCAGATAAGTAGCATCATCCGGGCCAGATGCATAACGTAACTTGCATCCACGACAGGGATGTATGAGACGGTACTCCGTCCCTGATCCTGTTAGGGTCTAGCTAACCCTAACGGCTGGCCCTGCAATCTTGGGTGAGGGTGGCAGACTGTTAAATGCCCCAACGGTCGGGATGATGACTTCGCATTGCCTCGTCCCCTGCGATCGGCACTCCCTCGGCGTGTTCGGCCAGTAGCCCTTGATTGCCACTGTTAGAGCAAAAACCGCTTCTGGTGTAAGCCTACCACGGCCGTTTCTTAGCCTCGTGTGCGGTGGTGGTGCAGTGACATAGTTCAAGTGTTCAAGTCTCACACCCCTATGTCGGTGACACCGATCCGTAGATTTAGTTAGGCATGGTGGATCGACTGGGCAACTTGCCACTGGGACCCTGCACTCCCAGGCAGTCTGCAGTAGCATGCGGTGCGCGCTTACGCTCATTACATGGCCGACTAGAGAGCTCCTCGGGATCTTGAGCTAGTGCACCTTTTGTATCGACAGTAGACAGGCTGAGGCCGAGACTTGTTTCTCGTATAGGGCGTATTGTGTGGTGGATTATTCCGGACTAGGACCCTGAGTTGGCATCCGAGGTCCAAGTGTGGACTTAAGCTATGTGCTCTATTCTGTGTTTATATTCATAGCTTGCATACCTTTCTGCTAGATGACCATGTATATCGTATTGTACCCCGGTTGGGGATTCTTACTGAGTAATTCGTTACTCACCCTTATTTTTGTGGCTTTCCACAGGTAACCAAGGTGCAAGACATGATGGCTGAAGGAGGAGCTGTGATCATGGGAACCAGCTGTTCATCTCTAATTTTTTGTTATGACTCTTTGTCTTTTCTTTTCCTCTGAATGCATGTGGCCAGACGGCACGAGCCCCTAGGTTGTTTTCTCTCAATGTTTTTACGGATTCCAAAGATCATTGTAATCTACTTTGAAAGTTTTGAATGCTTTAATAAATCTCTGATCAGAGTAAACTTTTGGAAACGTATTTATCTTGAAACAGGTGCTTGGAGACAGGGACAGGTTTCATGAATTTTTATTGACTTTAAATTGAATGTTTGAATGTTTTGGTTTTAATTGGAATCCGCAAGCCATTTCTGCATATTGTCTTTTATTTTGAATACATGCATTGTAATGGCCCAGTTTTCTATTTCGGTTTCCCAGGAGTTTTCGGGACATTATGCGGATGTTCGGATGGGCCGTTAGAGCTTTTTAACCTTTAAGGGTATTTTGGTATTTTGCTCCCGGTCGAGGGTTGAGGATTTTCGTGGCTTGAGGTCATTTCGGCCTTCGTTGAGACTTGATTAATGTTGGTTGCAAGACCCAAGGAGTTTGGGTTAGTTGATTAGAAGTTCGGAGACATTCCGGTTGATAGCAAAATTAATTGGAATTTAATTGGTCCCATTGAGATTTGAACCCTTGCCCTAATGGTGAAATTGGAGTTTTTAGAAAAAGAAGATTTAGTTAAAAGAAAAGAATTTCTTTAGCCGGACCCGCAAGAGAAAGCCTTGGGAAGGGATTTTAGACCCATTTAAATTAGGAAAAGGAAAAAAAATCCTATTCCCTTGTTTTGGAAAAATCTCTCTCTCTCTCTCTCTCTCTCTCTCTCTCCTTGCCGAGCCCCTCACCAAGAAACCAAACCCTAGCCGCTCAAATTTATCCCCACACCAGATCGCGCCACCCGCCCGCCATGCCGCCTTAGATCGCACCACCGCGCCCACCACGCCGCACTGCATCGCAAAGATGCCCCATGCCCGCGCGCGCGCCCAGACGCCACAGATCGCCCATGCCAGCGCGCGCCCGGGCCATGCTGCCTCGCCCAGCCAGACGCGTCGCGCCGTTCCGCACTAGAGCCGCCAGACGCGCCGCCGCGCCCCGCTGCTGCTGCGCTTCGACGTTGCCGCTTCGCCAGCGCCATTTCGCTGCTTCAGACGACGCGCGCCGCGCGCGGACCTCGCAGACCCGACGTCTCGCCTTGTTACATGCGCCGAAGAAGCAGCCAGCGCCAGCGCCAGTGCCCAGCCCAAAGACTCAGCGCCACGCCAGCGCCAGCGCCCAGCGCCCCTGCCGCACCAAAGAATACCGACCTTGCCCCCTTGTCTGCGACCCCCGTGCCTTCTCGGTTGGTAATTCCCGAACCTATCCCTTGTAGATTTTTAAGTCTGGCAGTCAGATATTTATTTAGGATGCTTTTAAAATGCTTAGGTTGCTCGGTTTTTAGCTTTAAAGCTCGAGGGTCATTATTTGATTGTGAAGGTTATTTCGCTGCGTTTCCGTGTAAGGATTCCTTACCGTGGTTGTGTGGACCTGCGATGCTTTCTTGATTGTGCCTTATATGCATGTTTACTTTTATGGACATGATTAGTGGATAGGATGACTTGTGATTGCATTCCCGCTAGCATGTTTGCTTGTTTGTACATGTTAGTGCCATGTTAGGATTGTTCTTCCAAAGATGCTTGAGATTCCCGCTTTAAGTTCGTAGTATCATGCTAGGTTATGTATGATTGATGATGATTATGTATGTTTAGCCAGAATCGTTTACTCTATACTCTAGCTAGTGTGTTAGGGTCATCATCATCTAGAGGTGAGAGCGGACATAACGCACCTTGTCCCCACCGGTCGGAAGTAGAGCGAAGCATAACGTACATTGCTTCCCCGGCGTGCCGATGTGGATTTAGCTACCACATCGGCATAAGCCTAGTTTGTAGCTCGCTAGAGCGGAACCACGCCAACGGTGCAAGCAAGCCCGCTTGGCGGTTCTTAGCTTCAGACGGTGGTGGTACAGTCGCACAGCATGAGTGCCGAGGGCCTCGCACCATCGTGTTCGGTGACACCGCTCCGAGTCTTTAGGCATGCGCACCGCCCGCGCGAGTTTGTACTTAGGCCCCACATTTACGCCGGTTTGCGGAAGATATGGTGTGCGCGCGCACACGCGTTAGTCGCCGGTTCGAGAGCTCCCCGGGCTAATGTTCGTGAGTACACCGCCTTTTACTGCTTAGAGCGGACTTGGGTACTCTCCCGATAGTCCGTGATTATAAGCGAGGGTAAGAGGCCCTTGAGGACACCCATTGGGATTGGCTTTTGAGTCGATCATATGGTCGAGGAGAAAGACCCTCGAGGTGTCGGACATCTTTGGGATCGGTTTTGAGCCGATCAATTGGCCGAGGAGAAAGACCCTCGGAGATGTCCCGGATTGGTTATGAGAGCCAATCATTAGGCCTAAGTAGGAGACTTCCGAGGATTCCAGATTCTCGCTTGTAAGCTCGTTGAGCTATGATCCGTGTTGGTAATCGTTTGCATGTATACTAGGGTGCCGGATGATTGATGTATCGTATTGTACCCCTGTTGGGGATTCTTACCGAGTATGTTTATACTCACCCTTATTTCTGTGGTTTTCCACTGTAACTTGGGACAACACCGGACGGCTAAGCGGAGGGAGCCGATTGATCATGGGAGCCGCCGACACTGCCTCTTTATTTGTTTGCATAATTTGTTCAAAGATGTAGACGGACAGAGTCCTAGGGGACGTTTTTAAAAGTTGTTTAAATTGTATTGTATGATTTTATAAACACTGCCAGCTTGTTTTACTTTGTTGGCTTTGCTTAAATGAAGGTTGTTGTTTATGTTTTAAGTGTCCCCGCTTTTAAATGTTTTGAAAGGTTTTAAATATGAGCACTAAACCGCTTGATGAAGTATTTAACTTGCATGCCGAGTGAGAACCTAGGTTTAGGACCGTGTTTTGGGTCGGGTTCTTACAGCTTGGTATCGAGAGCACGAGTCATAGATTCAGAGACTAACTCGCTTTGCGGTTGTTGCCCCCATGATCATCGGCACTCCGCGGCCGTCGGTTTGTCCGAGTTCATTAAGCTAAGGGTTTTATTTTACAATCGCATCTAGTATACATGTGTTACCCTTGTTTGGCGGTGAGAGCCCAAATGTGGGCTAGCTTTTATGCTTGTGTGGATCGCTAGTAGGTTGATTGCACTTAGAGGAGCGTGGACGTTTGGTATTTCCAACCGAGGAGTTGGACTGCTCATGTTGATCATGAGACCACGTCTAGGGTTGTCTAGACCCGTAGGCCACCTTTGGCCCCGGCGGATGAGTTGCCAAGAGTAGGGGTTGAGGCTAGCACGCCTCGCAGTGAGACTCCTTGAGCAGAGTGTGCTCCAACCATGAAGGAGTTGATGGCGTGTCTTTTAGCTAACAGAGAGCGGAGACCCGTGCGCAGCTTTGTAGCGCGAAGTGGGAGTCTTGGGCATAGATAGCCCACCGGTAGAGTTTATTTAGGAGACACCCCTCCTTGTAGTTCCAGTGAGCCCGAGGTTCCCTGGGAGGGCTTGATCAGCAGGTTTATGCCGATAAGATAGTTGGCGTTGATCGAGCCGCCGAGTTTGGCAAGTGGAAGCTCAGAGAGTTGGATGTTTTGAGACCCATCGCTAGTAGCAAGGTGGTTGGCCAGATCGAGTTTATCATCCAAGTGTTGGGATGACTCGTGTGTCGTGAGGCCGAGGACCTGATGTTCTGAGGTTGTGGCGTGCCGTTCTTGTGTTGTTGATGCAGTAGTGTGGTGGTGGAAGTCCCCTGTGAGAGGCGGACCAGCAGAGTCTCCACCAGCCACCCGTTCGATTGGCAAGCTGCCAAGTTAGTAGCTTTTGAGGAAGATGTGGAGACATCTTGTCCTCCTGCAAGCCTCGCGATGTTTTGCGGCCAGCTCTTTTAGTACCCTCGTAGCTGTGAAAGGTAGTGTGGGAGTTTGCTTGTCGTGACTTAATCCGTTCGTGGTTTTCACCGGCTATTAGAGAGAAGCACCTTCTGTTAGCATGTTCCAGGTGTGGAGCTAGGTGCTGCCACCCGAGGGTTGGCTTGAGTATTCGTCGAGCATCGAGTGGGATGTAGGAGTAGGCCGTGGCATGTCTGTTAGGCGAGATGCCAGAGCTTAGGCGGCTCGAGTGTTTGGACTCTTGTGTTGAGTGCCTTTGCCCGTCACTTGGAGTGTGACCTTCCCTATCCTTAGAGGGGCATAAAACTTGTTTTGGGCTGATTTGTGTTGTAAAGGATGTTGTGCTGTTGGCACCAAGCTTTGAGAGGAGGCCTAGATTCGGGCCAGATGGCACTTTTGGTGCAGATGGTTCCATGCCCGCCTGGAGTATAGCACCCCCACCACCTTGTACCCGTTTTTGAAGTTGAATCATTGGATTGCTTAAGAAATCTAGCTCGGTGGTAGTCGAGAACTACAAGTGTGAGGTCGTTCGAGGAAAAGTAGGAGCTTTTCAGGTCACCGAGAGATGGGTGCAAAGGATGTTGTAGGTTGGTGAGGGCTAGCGCGTCCGAGTTCTCGCGCTTGTGTGTGGGCTTGTGAGCCGCCTTGATGGTAGTGTGTTTCGACTACCCTTGGAGTTACCCTAATATGAGTAGGGTTGGCATCGATGATGCGTGGTTGATCCAAAGGTTAGAGCCATGAGTTGGATGGTTGAGTGGAGCATTTAGTGGGCACATTGGTATGACGTATGTCGATTGGTGTAGTTATGCTCTGGTAAGAGTGAGTCGACCAATGTGGCATTCCGTGGTGAGTTGACCCCGAGTGGGTTGAACTCTTGTTGCTCCTTTGCTAGAAGTGGTTTCTATTGAGAGGCAAAAGTTGCCTTGTGTGAGAATACTTGTTGGTTTGGATCTTAAGGAACCAAGTTGGAGCCGTACACGCCGGTACTTTTGTGTAGCTCGTTCCGTGGTGTATTTTTCAAGAACCACGAGGGGTTTCGGGTTGTGAAACCAAAGCTCGGCTCCGAGGAGTTAGGACTTTAGTTCTTGGCAAGTGCCCTAACTTGGGTCGAGAGGTTACCGTGTCTTGTGCCTGGTTGTTGCGTAGGCAAGTTATGCTAGTTGGCCCTTGACCGGGTAGAGGCATTTCTTGTTGATCGATGGTTGGAGTTCGGGCTTGAACCGATCCAGTATGGATGGTAGTAAAATCGCGGAGTTTCGGGCCGCCATGGCTAAGAGTGTTGTTCGAGATCCTTACCCTGGGTAGGAGCTACGATGTGGCTGATGCTTTGAGCAAGAGGAAGGTTGGGTCTTCCGGTGGTTCCCACTCAGGTGGATAGCAGACTAGTCGATAGGGCCAGTCTAGGGGTCGGGATCAGCGCCGACCGCTGGTTAGAGCTTAGGATCGTCAGCAGGGCGGGGCCAGGCCGCCGACTCATTGCATCAAGTGTGGTAAGGCGCTTTTCAGATTGTGTGGAGCATCGCCCGCGCTTGCTGCGTATGTGGCAAGGAAGAGCTTTTGGCCAAAGACAGTTGAGATGTCAGAGGGAGATGTGCTCGTGTAGCCGCTTGTCGGGCTTAGACCGCTTTGACGGCGGTGTGTGTCGGAGGGAGATCGGAGGAACCCTAAGTTGTGGAGAGCCTCACGAGCTCTCTGTCGAGACCAGGCGCAAAGTGTTCTCGGTTGAATTGCTGGATGCTTGTAGACGGTTGACAAGCTAGAGTTGTTCTTAGTAACCTCCGCATTGGTTTTTTTTAGAATTCTTAGCAAGGTGGTGCTTGGCGTTGGAGAGGAGCTGGAGCCTCTTCCCAGTGTTACTGGGGGTTGAGTAAGTCAGCAGGTTGACGGTTGGTAAGTGTTGGTGCGCGTGAGTCTCACGCTAGTGTTAAGGCCAAGAGATCTTTGTGGTTGGTAGTGTGGTCAACTACCTTTGAGTGCCTAAATCTGAGGAGAGTTGTGCTTTGTAGAAGCGAGTTTGGTCCAGCCGAGGGACCATGAGTTGGATGCCTATGAGATGAGTTGGAAGCTTATGAGATGAGTTGGATGCCTATGAGATGAATAGGATGCCTTATGAGAGGAGTTGGATGGCTTTTGTGTAAAGCACACTTGGTAGAGTCTTGGTATAAGGTAAGTTCGGGTTGGCATTGTTATGCTTTGGTAGAGCAAGGTTGCCACTGCTTTGAGTATCGCGTGGAGATGGAACTTTTGGTGTTTCTTTGGTTGATTGTATCTCTTCCAGAAGTTAGTGTTGCCTTTTGGAAAAGCACCTGTTAGTCTTGGATCTCTGAAGGAAGGTTGAGAGTTGTGCACACAAGTGTGTTTTGTGTAGTTCGTTCTGGTGGCGAGAGTTTCGGAACCATGTAGGGTTTGCATTGGAGAACTGGTGCTCAGTCCTGGAGAAGTTGGACTATAGGTGGATGTTGTAAGGCTTTAGTTGAGGTTGTAAGGATGTCGTTCTCGTGGTCGGTTTGTTGCTTAGGCAGGTTTGGTTAGGTTGGACCTAAGCTTGGTTGGTGGAACCTCTTGTGGTTCATGGGTGGAGTTCAGATGGTACTGAACAGATGGTGGTTGTAGCGAAACCGCGTAGTTCTTGATCGTAGTTGCTAAGGGTGTTGCTCGGAATCCTTACCCTGGGTGGAAGCTACGATGTGGCTGATGCTTTGAGTAGGAGGATCACACATTCTGAAGCGTTTGTGGTCTTTTTGGTTTCGAGGTTAAGAGCATGCCAGCATGGTTGTGATGCTGGCAAAATGAGTTGTTTGTTCTGGCAGTTGGCTGGTGACCGTTATACGACAGTGTGTGTCGAGGGTTGCCGAAGAACCCTAGTTGTGGAGAGCCTCACCAGAGCTCAGTCAGGCCCAGGTAGTGAGTTTCAGTTTGCAAGCCGGAGTCGTGTAGGTTGTAGACCTCGGGTGAGTTGCTGGCAGATTTGGTAGGCTAGCAAGCTGGAGTTTGTTTGGAGTAGAGTCCGGATTGGTTCCGGTGTGGTGGCAAGTTGGTGCTTGGTGTTGACCAAGGTGTGGTTTTGAGTTTCTTGATAGTTAGTTTTGCTCGTGGGGCAAGTGGTTTTGCCCTGACGGATGTCTTTCCTGTTTCCAGAGTTTGAGAGTTGCCCTTATTTGGTGTTTGAGGGTGAGTCTTCTCTTGCTCGTGGTTGGCGGTCCAGTCTGTGGTGGACCCCTTGTTGTTGTCTCGTGAGACTTAGGTGTTGTTGCTTTAGCTGAGCAAGACAGAGAGCGTGTGTGGAGCTCTCTGTCCTTCGGTTGTCCGCTTGTAAGGAACTGTTTCTCCTTGGGAGTTGCCAGATCATACCTTGGTCTTGGAGTTGATGGTAGTGGTGCTAGCAAGAGGGAAAAGTTTGTTGGCTGCTTGGAAGCAGTTGTTTGTCCAGTTAAGCGGACTCTTGAGTGGTGTTCTGGAGGTTGCAGTAAGGGTTGTTCTGCTCCTATGAGTGTTTGGCCTAGTTGGTTAAGGTTTTTGTGTGTTGGCATGGAAGTTGTTGCACCTTTGTAGTTGAAGAACTCCTTTGTATCAGTTGTGGGTTGAGGTTGCACCATTGTGGTTGGATTAGGGTCTTGACCTTTTGAGGGATCCTTGATGGTTAGTGTAGCTTGTGCTCTGCCAACCATTGTTGGTATTCTGGTTCTTGGTAGTTGGTGTTAACCGAGTAGTGGAGTTTCGTTTATGAAGTTTCGGTGGGAAGGTGCAATAAGCCTAGCTAGAGGGTTAAGCCTGTATGTGTTATCGTTTGGACTTGTGAGATGTGTTTCATATTTGAGGCAAGCTTCGTTCCGTTGCTTGCATGGAGGTAAGTTTGGTGGAGTGTAACGGCCCAGTTTTCTATTCTGGTTCTCGAGGAGCTTCCGGTTCAGATTCAGTGGTTCGGTTGGGCCGTTAGAGCTGTTTTGACCCTTAGGGGGTATTTTGGTCTTTTGCTCCTCAAGGCGGGATTTGTGGATTTTCGTGGCTTCGAGGCGCTCCCGCTTTGTTGAGGCTTGTTTGTTGATGACTGCGAGTCCCGAGATGTTTGGGCTATTCGTTTGGGAGTTCGGTTGTGATTTGGGTTTTGGGCAAAGTGATGGTTGTTTGGGTGTTTCCTTTGGGATTCGAGCCCAGGCCCTTAGAGATGATTTGGGAGTTTATTTTAAGTGAGATTTGTTGATTGGAAAAGGTTGCTTCAATGGTCTCAAGGAGGAAGCCGGAAGTGGGATTTAAGGACTTTAAGGCTTATTTAAATTTGGAAAGAAAATTGGTTAAGGATGGAAAGGAGGATAAAATCCCATTTTTCCTTTTAATTCCCTTTTTCCTTTTATTTTTCCCTTTTATTTTCCAAAATCCCCAAAATTCCTTTTTCTCTCCCTTTCTCTCTCTCCTCCCTTAAGCACCCCTTGGTTGCCCATGTCCAAATTAGCCGCACCATGCCCACCCTAGCCGCACCATGCCCACCGAGCCGCCGCGCCTCGCACCAGCCGCCCACTCGCCCATGCCCACGCTGCGTCGAGCCACTCCAGCGCCGATCGCGATCGCTCGCCTCGCCCAAGTCGCGCCGAGCCCAGATCGGCATCGCCCAGTGCCGCTCTCGTGTCGCCCGTGTCCGTGTCGAGTCGCCCGAGCCCCCGGCGCGACCGAAGTCGCTTCGCCCTTGTAGGTCGTCGTGCCTTCCCGAGCGCCCGAGCTCGTCGCGCGCGCCGCCTCGCGACGCGCGCCGTCCGCCGCCTCGCTGCCGCGCCGTGTGTCGTCGCCCACCGAGAGCTCGAGCTCACGCCCGGCGCCTTGCTCGCCCAGCCAAGCCACGCTCGCCCAGCGCCCACCCGCGCCCAGCGCCAGTGTCAGAAACCCGGCGCAGTGCCCAGCCCAGCGGCCACCACTCTTCTCTCGCCCAAACCGCCTGCTGTTGTGTCTTTGGTTGGCTTGAGCCTTGTGGCTTCTCGGATGGTATTTCCCAGTCTTTTCTTCGTTGGGCCTCGATTTGTTGGTCATTGTTTAGGGATTTATTTGGGCTGCTTTTATGTATTTGATTTGGGTCGTTTTTATTTTATGTTTAGGCTATTTGGGTTCGATTAGAGGCTCGAGGATTGCTTGGTTGATTTGTGATTATTTTTGCTTGTCCTGTAAGGATTTCTTACGGTGGTTGTGTGGACCCTTCGATATATCTCGATTGTGCCTTGTATGTTTGCTGATTGTTATGAGCATGATAGTGATAGGCGACTTTGTTTGATCTCTTGCTAGCATGTTTGCTTGATTTTACATGTTAGTGCCATGCTAGGTTTGTTCTTCCAAAGATGCTTGTGATTCCCGCTTAAGTTGTAGTATCATGCTAGGTAAATGTGATTGATGTCGGTCATTGCTTGCTAGCCAGAAATCATTGATTTACTCAGATTCGTGAGATAGTGTAGTAGGGTTTGTCATCATCCGCAGGCCGAGCGGACATAACGTACTTTGTCCCCACCGGTCGGGAGTAGAGCGAAGCATAACGTACATTGCTTCCCCGGCAAATGATGTGGATGTAGCTACCACATCGGCATAAGCCTAGTTTGTAGCTGCTAGAGCGAAACCACGCCAACGGTGCAAGCCCGCTTTGGCCGGTTCTTAGCTTTAGGTCGGTGGTACAGTCCGCATGATGAGTGCCGAGGGCCTCGCACTCTCGTGTTCGGTGACACCGCTTCCGAGTCTTTAGGCATGCGTGCACTGCCCGCGTAGTTTGTACTTAGGCCCCACATTTACACCGGTTGCGGCGGATGCGGTGTGCGCGCCTACGCGTTAGTCGCCGGTTCGGAGCTCCCGGCTAATGTTCGTGAGTACACCAGCCTTCCAGCTTTAGAGCCGGACTTCGGGTACTCTCCGACACCCAGATTAGAGCGAGGGTAAGAGGCCCTTGAGGACACCCATTGGGATTGGCTTTTGAGCCGATCATATGGTCGAGGAGAAAGACCCTCGAGGGTGTCGGGCATCTTTGGGATCGGTTTTGAGTGATCAATTGGCCGAGGAGAAAGACCCTGAGATGTCTCGGGATTGGTTATGAGAACCAATCATTAGGCCTAAAGTAGGAGACTTCCGATGATTCCGAAAGTAAGAGACTTCCGATGTTTCCGATCTTGTTTTATGAGCTCGTTGAGTTATGATCTGTGTTGATAGTCGCTTGCTTGCATGTTGAGGTGCTAGATGACCTGATGTATCGTATTGTACCCCTGTTGGGGATTCTTACCGAGTATGTTTATACTCACCCTTATTTATCTTTCGGTAACTTGGGACAACACCGGGAGGGCTAGCGGAGGGAGCCGATTGATCATGGGGAATCGCCAGACTCTGGTCATTAATATTTCATTGTTTATTCAAGGATGTAGTTGGACATGAGTCCTAGGGGAACATTGTTTAAAAAGTTGTTTAAATTGTATTGTATGTTTTTATAAACACTGGCCAGGTTGTTTACTTTGTTGGATTGTTTAATTGGAAATTGTTGGTTTTGTTTTAAGGGTTCCCCCTTCTTATATGTTTTGAAAAGTTTTTAAATATGAGCACTAAACCGCTTGTTACCATATTTAACTTGCATGCTGAGTGAGAACCCAGGTTTAGGACCGTATTTTGGGTCGGGTTCTTACATGGAGGGAGCCCTCTAGGGCCCGGTTGTTGGCAGGCTGACTTGTCCAGCCAGTGTTTTGAGTCAAGCTAGAGTTGAGTGGATTGGCATAGCTATGCAGTTTGTAGTTGTTTGGGCTTCCGAGTTCGTAGCACTCAAGTTGTTGGGTTGTAAGTTCCGTGTGAGAGCTGTAAGTTAGTTGAGGTTGTTGTGTGAGTTAAGATTTTTGGAGGATTGGTTTCAGTAGCTAGAACTCGCACCTCGTTTCGTGTGTAGAGGCCATTTCTTTGGAGTAGAGGCATGTCAATTTCAGGTTGGAGTTGTTGGCACCAGGGTGTGGCAACAAAGGTTTTTCTAGGCAGTGCGTTGACGAACCGTGGTTCTGGAGAGCGTTGTTAAGAGGCTTAGGAGCCGAGTGCAGTTTTCTGTAGTGCTTTCACTCTCTGACCGATGGTCTTTTGGGAGGAGTGAGCTGGATCCTTCAGAACTTGTTGTGAGTTGGTGTTTCCGTGGTTAGGCAGCGGGAGACCAGTGTTGGTTTTATGAGTTTGCTTTGGGTAGCAGTTCCCAGCTGTTAGTTCATATAGTTCCGTTGAGGCGTTGTGTTGTAAGTGTTGCAGGTTTGCCAGTATTCTGTGAAAAGGTTGGTGGCCGTCAATTGTTGGATCCTGAGTTGCTGCAGTTGGTCAGCAGTGCAGTGCAGAAGATTAGAGCTGGTTTGTGTAAGCTCAGAGCAGGCAGAAGAGGTACGCCGATGTACGGCGTCGAGTTTTAGAGTTTGAGGTTGGACAGTGCGTGTTTTTAAGGTTGCACCGATGTGGGGTGTGTTGAGGTTTGGTAAGCGTGGGAAGTTGAGTCTCCGTTTTGTTGGTCCATTTGAGATGCTTGAGAGGATTGGGAGAGTTGCATATTGGTTAGCCTTTACTCCGTTGATGTCAGTTGTGCTCAGTGTTTTCTTGTATCGATGTTGAGGCAGTTTGTGCCGGACCCATCGCTCATTGTGGACTTTGAGCCTTTGCAGTTGAGTGAGAATTTGAGCTTCGAGGGGAAGGCTGTGAGTATTCTGGTCTTTGAGACGAAGACGTTGCGTAATCGTGAGGTCCGTTTGGTAAAAGTTCAGTGGAGGAGTCAGAGTTCAGAGGAGGTCGCTCGTGAGCAGGGAAGACGAGATGAGATTGCAGTATCCTGTGCTGTTTCAGTCTTAAGGACTTTCGAGGACGAAAGTCATAAAAAGGAGGGAATATTGTAACGGCCCAGGCTTTCATCCCGGTCTTCCAGGTATGCCCTAGGGGTATTTTGGTCATTTGGTCGGGCCGTTTATGTCTTTTTCCAGTTGCTAAAATTATTGGATGGGTTTATGTAGGTTTTCTAGGCTTTGTGGATGGGTTTGAGCAAGGATAGATGCAAAAGTTAAAATAAAGGAAAATTGTGTTGCAGCCGAGGTTCGAGCCAGGGTGGCCTTGTGTGCTAAAGGAGAGCCTTGCCAAGTGAGCCACCAGGTGTTATTGTAAATCTTTCTGCGACATATCTTAGTTAAGCCTTGGTTCCTTGGAGTTTTGGTGCATTTGGTTAAATGAAAAAGAAATTAGGTTTTTTGTTCCTTCTCCAAAACTCATCTTGCCGCCCAAGCTTGTCTCCCAAGCTTCTCTAGCCGATTCTCTTCTCCCTAGCAGCCCCGAGATTCGATCGTCGTGCCGGGTAAGTTGTAACGGCCCAGTTTTCTATTCCGGTTCTCGAGGAGCTTCTGGTTAAGATTCAGTTGTTCGGTTGGGCCGTAGAGCTGTTTTGACCCTTAGGGGTATTTTGGTCTTTTTGCTCCCCGGGCAAGATTTGTGGATTTTAAAGGCTTCGAGGCAGCTCCTGCCTTTGTCGATGTTTGTTTGTTGGTGGCTTCGAGTCCCGAGATGTTTGGTAAAGTTATGGTTGTTTGGGTGTTTCCTTTGGGATTCGAGCCCAGGCCCTTGGTGTTGATTTGGGAGTTGGACTTAAGTGAGTTTATTCGTGGAAAAAGGTTGCTTCAGTCTGGTCTCGAAGTAGGAAGCCGGGAAATGGGATTTTACGGATTTTAAGGCTTATTTTAAAAATTGGATAAAATGGATAAGTTTGGATATTTTTGGATAAGGATGGAAAAATAATAAAAGAGAAAAAGAAAAGAAAAAAATTCCCATTTTCCCCCATTTTTCCTTTTTTTTTCTTTTTTTTCCCTTTTCTCTCCCTCTCTCTCTCCTCCAGCCACGGCCAACCCCCCCTGGTCGCCTAACCTAGCCACTTGACTCACGGCCGAGCCCACCCGCCCACTCAAGGTCGCCCGGCCCCAGGCCTCCCGCAGATCGCGGCCGAAGTCGCCTCGCCAAGGCGCGCCGCCCCGCCGCCAGTCCGTGTCGCGTCGCTTAAGCCCCCGCCGCGCACGGTGTCGCGTGCGCCGCCGCGTCGCTGCGCCCTCAGAGCGCTTCGTGTCGCCGCGCCGTCCTCGTGGCCGAGAGCACACAAGCTGTCGCCGCCAGCCGAGCTCGAGCTCGCGCTGCACCTGCAGCCCCGCCTCAAATACCAGCGCTCGCTGCACGCTCCTGCGCCCGGCCACCACCCCAAACTGCGCCGGCTGCCCTATTGTGTGTTGGCTTGGCCCGAGCCTTGTGGCTTCTCGGATGGTATTTCCCGAGTCTTTTCTTCATTGGGCCCTGATTTGTTTGCTGCTGGTTATTGTATTTAATTTGGGTGCTTTATTTGATGTTTAGGCTGTTTGGGTTCTATTAGAGGCTCGAGGGTTGCTTGTGATTTGTAATTATTTTTTGCTTGTTCCAGGTAAGGATTTCTTACCGTGGTTGTGTGGACCCTGCGATATATCATGATTGTGCCTTGTTTGCTTGCTGATTGTTATGAGCATGATATTGATAGGGCATCTTTGTTTGATCTCTTGCTAGCATGTTTGCCTGATTTTACATGTTAGTGCCATGCTAGGTTTGATCTTCCAGCATGCTTATGATTCATGCTTAAGTTTGTAGTATCATGCTAGGTAAGCGTCTTTGATGTCGGTTATTGCTTGCTAGCCAGGAATCTTTTTACTCTGTACTCTTAGATAGAGTTGTAGGGTTTGTCATCATCTAGAGGCTGAGAGATGACATAACGTACTTTGTCCCCATCGATCGGGAGTAAAGCGAAGCATTGCTTCAGGGGTTGAGAGCGGACATAACGTACTTTGTCCCCACTGGTCGAAAATAGAGCAAAGCATAACATACATTGCTTTTTCTCCCCCCTCCCGGCAGCCAATGAGAATTAGCTACCTCATTGGCGTATGCCTAGTTTGTAGCCTGCTAGAGCGGAACCCTGCCAACGGTGTAAGCCTACCTTGGCCAGTTCTTAGCTTCAGGTCGGTGGCTCAGGCTGCACAGATGAGCGCCGAGGGCCTCGCGCTACTGTGATCAGTGACACCGCTTCCAAGTCATAGGCATGCATACCTGGCCCGCGTAGTTTGTCCTTGGGCCCCCACATTTACGCCGGTTGCAGCAGCATGCGGTGTGCGCGCACACGCGTTAGTCGCTGGTTCGGAGAGCTCCCCCGGCTAATGTTCGTGAGTACACCATTCCTTCCAGT
The DNA here is from genome assembly GCA_036507275.1 of Sicyos edulis. Taxonomy (NCBI): domain Eukaryota; kingdom Viridiplantae; phylum Streptophyta; class Magnoliopsida; order Cucurbitales; family Cucurbitaceae; genus Sicyos; species Sicyos edulis. Next base: position 26,366,101 of record CM071851.1, on the reverse strand, counting down.
TTAGAGCCAGACTTCGGGTACTCTCCCGTAAGTCCAGATTAGCAAGGGCAAGAGGCCCTTGAGAACATCTTTGGGATCAGTTATTGAGCTGAACAATCCCCCGAGTGAAGATACCTCGGTGATGTCCCAGGATTGGTCAGGTTAACCAATCATTAGGCCGCAAGTAGGAGACTTCTGATGACTCCAGATCCTGCATTATGAGCTCGTTGAGCTATGATCTGTGTTGATAGATGTTTGCTTGCATGTTGAGGTGCTAGATGACTGATGTATCGTATTGTACCCCGATTGGGGATTCTTACTGAGTATGTTTATACTCACCCTTATTTATCTTTCAGGTAACTTGGGACAACACCAGGATGGCTAGCGGAGGGAGCTGATTGATCATGGGAGCTGCCGACACTCTATCATTTATTATTGCATTGTTTATTCAGCATGTAGATGGACAGGAGTCCTAGGGGAACATTGTTTAAAAAGTTGTTTAAATTGTATTGTATGTTTTTATAAATACTGGCCAGGTTGTTTTACTTCGTTGGATTGTTTAAATGAAAACTGTTGGTTATGTTTTAAGGGTTCCCCCTTCTCATATGTTTTGAAAGGTTTTTAAATATGAGCACTAAACCGCTTGATATCATATTTAACTTGCATGCTGAGTGAGAACCCCGGTTTAGGACCATGTTTTGGGTCGGGTTCATCACAGTTGGTATCAGAGCACAGAGTCATAGATTCTGTAGACTAACCTGCTTGTAAGTTGTTGTTCCCATGATCATTAGCACTCCACGGCCGTCAGGTTTGTCTGAGTTCAATTAAGCTAAGGGTTAAGAATTTACAATACTTTTCATCTAGCTTTTATTCCTTGTGTAGAGTTGTGGAGTGGAGACGAGCAGGTTCTGACTCGTTGTTAGTTTGGGCTGAGAGCGCCATCATGCCAACTTTCCGCAGTGTGAGCAGTTTGATGAGCAGTGAGAGCCCCAGTGTGGGCCAGTATTTATGCTTTGTGCAGATCGCCAGTATGTTGATCGCACTCAGAGGGAGGCAAAGTTTAGACTCCCGTAGGCCATTTGTGGCCCAGTTGTTGGTTTTCCCCTAGTGAGAGGGTGGAGGTGCTTTGTGCAGATCGCCAGTATGTTGATCGCACTCAGAGGAGCAAGGACGCTTGGCATGTCCGACCGAGGAGTTGGACTGATTGTGTTGATGTTGAGGCCGCATCCCAGGGTTGTTTAGGCCAGTAGGCCAGAGTTGGCTCTGGCAGTTGAGTAGCCTAGAGGAGGGGGTAGAGGCTAGCACGCCTCAGAGTGAGACTCCTTGAGCAGAGTGTTCTTCAGCCAAGAGAGATTTGATGGCAGGTCTTTAGCTATCAGAGAGCGGAGACCCAGGCGCAGATTGTAGCGCGTAGTGAGGAGTCCTAGGCACAGATAGCCCAGCTGACAGAGTTTTTTCAGCAGTCACCCCCCAGTAGCTCTTGTAGCCCCGAAGGTTCCCGGGAGGGCATGATCAGCAGGTTTTTGCAGACGCGTTTGTTGGCGTTGATGGAGCCGCCCAGTTCGGCAAGTGGATGCCTGTAGAGCTCGATGTTTTAGAAAGTTCTACTGCTAGTAGTAAAGCGGTTGGCTAGGTTTGAGTTTAGCATCCGTGTTGGGATTCCCTGTTGTTCAGAGGCCGAGGTGTGCCGTTCCTGTGCTGTTTGGTACAGCAGTTGGTGGTGGAAGTCCCTTGAGAGAGGTGGACTAGCAGAGTCTCCACCAGTCGCCTGATCGATTGGCAAGTTGCCGTGTTAGTGGCTTGAGGCAGATGTAGAGACATCTTTGCCCCCTTGCAAGCCTGCTGTTGTTTTACACCCAGTTCTCTTAGTACCCTCGTAGCCAGGGTGTAGTGTGGAGTTTGCTTGTCAGGGCTTGATCCGTTTGTGGATTTCAGCGGGCTAGTAGAGTGGAGCACTCTTTTTTATTTGGATGTTCCAAGTGTGGAACTAGTTGTTGGCACCCGAGGAGTTGGCTTGAGCTTTTTTTGAGCATGGAGTGGGATGCAGGAGTTGGCCTGAGCTATTGTTGAGCATCGAGTGGGATGCAGGAGTAGGCCGTGGCATGTGTGTTGGTCGAGATGCCAGAGATTATGCTGCTCGAGTGTTGGACTCTTGTATTGAGTGCCATTGCCCCGTCACTTGGAGTGTGACCTTCCCTTCCCTTCCCTCAGACGGGCATAAAGCTCATTTAAGGCTGATTTGTGTTGTAAAGGATGTAGTGCCTGTTGGCACCAAGCTTTGAGAGGAGGTCTAGATTCAGGCCAGTTGGCACTTTTGGTGCAGGTGGTTCCATGGCCGCCCATAGTATAGCAGCCCCGCTAGTCTTGTACACATTTCCTGAGGTTGCACCTGTTTGGGTTGCATAGGAGATCTAGCTTGGTGGTAGTCAGAGGACTACAAGTATGAGATCATTCGAGGGAAAGTAGGAGCTTTTCAGGGTCACCGAGAGTTGGGTACCAAAGGATGTTGTAGGCTGTTAAGAGCTAGCGCGTTCGAGTTCTCGCGCCTGTTTTGTGAGCCTGTGAGCCAGATTGATGGTAGCATGATTCGGCTACCCTTTGAGTTACCCTAGTATGGGTAGTGTTGGCATCGATGGATGCGTGATTGATCCAGTGTTAGAGCCATGAGTTGGATGGTTGATCGGAGCACGTTTAGTGGGCACATTGGCTTGAGGTATGGCAGCTTGGTATGGATACGCTCTTGTAAGAGTGAGTTGGCCAATGTGGCTTTTCGTGGTGAGTTGGCCCGAGAGGGTTTGAACTCTTGTTGCTCCCTGGTTAGTAATGGCTCTGTTGGAGGCAAAAGTTGCCCTGTGTGAGAGTCCTTGTTGGCTTTGGATCTTAAGGGATCAAGTTGGAGCTGTACACGCCGGTGTACTTTTGTGTAGCTCGTTCCGTGGTTTAAGTTTGGAGAACCATGAGAGGTTTGTGTTCAGGAGCCAGTGCTCAGTCTTAGAGGTGTCAAGGCTTTAGTTCTTGGCAAGTGCCCTAGCTTTGGTTGTAAAGATGTCGTGTTCGTAGCTGGGTTGTTGTTTAAGCAAGTTTTGCTAGTTGGTCCTTAGCCTGGTTAGAGTTCAATTGGAACTGAACAAGAGCGGTGGTAGCAAAGCCGCGCAGTTTCTGATCGTTATGGCTAAGAGAGCTGATCGGATCCTTACCTTGGGCAGAAGGTATGTTGTGGCTGATGCTTGAGTAGGAGGATGACGCATTCTGTAGCGTTTCCGGTCCTCTTGGTTTTCAAGTTGGAGTTGGCCACCGTAGTTGAGATGCTGGAGAGGGTTGTGCCCGTGTAGCCGGTTTTCTGTTAGATCGTTTGACGACCGTGTCTGTCGGAGGGTGATCGGAGGATCCCTAGGTTGTGGAGAGCCTCTCTAGAGCTCAGTCAGACCCAGGCAGTGTTCCTTGGGTGAGTTGCTTGCAGATTTGGTAGACTAGCAAGCTAGTGTTTGTTTGGAGTAGAGTGCAGATTGGTTCTGGTGTGGTGGCTAGTTGGAGCTTGGTGTTGACCAAGATTTGGTTCTCTTGATTGTTTCAAGAGCTAGCTCGGTTCGAGCAAGAGGGCGTTTCCCTGAGGACTTGTTCCTAGTCAGGAAGTTTTGGGAGTTGACCCCTCCCTCGGTGGTTGAGTAAGTTCTGCTAGTTCTGGGTTGGTGATCCAATCGGTTGAGGTTTTCCCTTGGGTGTTGCTTCCAAGAGAGTTGGTTGTTGTTGCCCTTGGGTTTGAGCTAGTCAGCGAGCATGTGTGATGTTCGCTGCCCTTCAGAGGTTGCTTGCTGGGAAATCGTTCCCGTTGAGGAGTCAGCGTAGCTCCTAAGTTGTGTAGTTGATCAGAGTAGCGCAGTGGTTAGCCCAGCGAGAGGGTCCCTGCATGGTGTTGTTAGCAAGCCAAAGTTGTTTGCCCCGCAAGGGCGGAGGCCAGCCAGTTTAAGAGTTGAGCTTTTTCTGGAAAGTTGTTGGTTCTTTGGGGTTTGAGGAACCCCTAGTTTCTATGGTGGTTGAGTTGCACCATGGATGCCAGCCTCGAGTATTATCTTTGGAGGTAGCCTTGTCAGTCCGTATTCCTTGCGATGTTCCAAGTGTGGAGTTTCTAGTCGCAAGATGAGATAGGCCTAAGCTAAAAGGAGGAAGTCCTTTGAGTAGCCAGTTGGACTTAAGAGTTGAGTGGTAGCTTGGAGGCGAGCTTTGCTCGTTATGAGCTTGGTTTGAGTTTCTGCTGAGCAAGCCCTTCTCGGGCTTTGTTCCTAGTTGTTGTGCATTCGTAGTTGGCATTTTAGCTGAGCCACAGTTGAGTGAGTTGGCACAGAGGTGCCGTGGCTTTGGTTGGTTAAACCCTTGAGTTGCTATCCTCAAGGTGTTGCGTTGCTAGTGGCTGCGTGATGGTTTAGTCCAAGATGCCTGAGATTTCCATGAGAGGAATGTTGGTTGTTTCCTTGTTTGGAAATGTTCTCTTTGGCCAGTTGCTAGTAGATTTGCATGGAAAATTTTGCGTTCGGCCATTAAGAGGCTCCAGTTTGTTGGCTTGGCCGAGTGGAGCCTGTGCCTGGTTTTGGCCATTTAGGGTTGGCCGTAGCTGAAGTTTCAGCTTGTGCTAGTGGGAAAAGTTTGCCTTTTGGATCAATCGCCAGTTGGTGGTTCGATTGTATTTCGTTAAGGCTGTAGGCAAGCTTTGTGGTTCGCTGGCCTCATGTGAAGTAAGAGTAGGCCATTTGGTTTCTGGAATCTGAGAGGTTCAGATGTTTGGCCAGCATGGTGTAGAGTGGAGGCTGTTTGTTAACAGTTGTGGGCATTCAGAGAAGTTTCGCCAGTGCGTGGCGTTTAGTTTTAGAGCTTGTGCCCAGTCTGCGAGTTTGCTTAGAGTAACACCGTAGAGAGGTGTTTCGTGTTGGATTAGCAGGGTTTAGATTGATCCCCTGGTTTGTAAGGCCTTTTGAGATCCTTGAGCGGATCGGAGCAGTGGTTAGCTTTGCCCCGTCTTTGGCAGCAGTGCATTTTTGTGTTCCTCGTCTCGATGTTGAGATAGTCTGTGGTAGGCTGGATAACATTGTGGCTTTGAGCCTTTGAGAACCCAAAAGGGTTTGGTTTTCGAAGAAAGTTAGTGTTGTCTTAGCCGAGAAGCTCAGTTGGCTAGGAATCAGTGGAGATTTCCTAGAGCTATTTCGTCTTAGGACTTTCGAGGACGAAAGTCTTAAAAGGAGGTAGTATTGTAACTGCCCAGTTTTCTATTCCGGTTCTCGAGGAGCTTAGTTCGGTTCGGTTGTTCGGTTGGGCCGTTAGAGTTGCTTTTGACCCTTAGGGTATTCTCGTCTTTTGCTCCCTGGTAGGATTTGTGGATTTTCAGGGCTTCGAGGCAGCTCCTGCCTTTGTCGAGGTTTGTTTGTTGGTGGCTGCGAGTCCCGAGATGTTTGGGCAAAGTTATGGTTGTTTGGGTGTTTCCTTTGGGATTCGAGCTAGGGCCCTTGGTGTTGATTTGGGAGTTGGACTTAAGTGAGTTTATTCGTGGAAAAGGGTTGCTTCAGTCGGGTCTCGAAGGAGGAAGCTGGGAAATGGGATTTTAAGGATTTTAAGGCTTATTTTAAAAATTGGATAAAATGGACAAGTTTGGATATTTTTGGATAAGGATGGAAAAATAATAAAAGAGAAAAAGAAAAGAAAAAAAGTTCCCATTTTCCCCCATTTTTCCTTTTTATCTTTTTTTTCCTTTTTCTCTCCCTCTCTCTCTCCTCCAGCCCAAGCCAACCCCCCTGGTCGCCCAACCTAGCCGCCTTGGTCGCCATCCCGAGCCCAGCTCGCCCAGCTTGCCCCAGCCCGAGCCCCAACTCGCCCAGGTCGCGTCGCCCAGCACCCAGGCCGCCTGCACTGTGCCGAGTCACCTCGCCCAAGCCGCGTCGCCCAGCTCACCCAGATCCGTGTCGCGTCGCCCGACTCCTGGCTGCATATTGTCGCATCGCCCAGCCCTCGCCCAGGCCGTCCCCGCACCAGATCGAGCGCCCCTGTAGCCCGTCGCGTCGCGTCTCCCCACGCGCGCGTCCCTGTAGCGCTTCGTGTCGCTCGCGCTCGAGCACGCCGTCACCTGTGCCGAGCCGCGCCGCGTGTCGTCGCCCAGCCCAACTCTAGCCCGCGCCTGCGTGCCCTCGCCTCGCCCCAGCTCTCCCGCGCGCAGCCTCCGCGCTCCAGCGCCCGTGCCTGCGCCTGCCCTGCGCCCAGCCTGCCCTGTTGTGTGTTGGCTTGGCCCGAGCCTTGTGGCTTCTCGGATGGTATTTCCCGAGTCTTTTCTTCGTTGGGCCCTGATTTGTTGGCTGCTGGTTATTGTATTTAATTTGGGTGCTTTATTTGATGTTTAGGCTGTTCGGGTTCGATTAGAGGCTCAAGGGTTGCTTGTGATTTGTAATTATTTTCTGCTTGTTCCAGGTAAGGATTTCTTACCGTGGTTGTGTGGACCCTGCGATATATCATGATTGTGCCTTGTTTGCTTGCTGATTGTTATGAGCATGATATTGATAGGGCATCTTTGTTTGATCTCTTGCTAGCATGTTTGCCTGATTTTACATGTTAGTGCCATGCTAGGTTTGTTCTTCCAGCATGCTTATGATTCCTGCTTAAGTTTGTAGTATCATGCTAGGTAAGCGTCTTTGATGTCGGTTATTGCTTGCTAGCCAGGAATCATTTTACTCTGTACTCTTAGATAGAGTTGTAGGGTTTGTCATCATCTAGAGGCTGAGAGCGGACATAACGTACTTTGTCCCCACCGGTCGGGAGTAAAGCGAAGCATTGCTTCAGGGGTTGAGAGCGGACATAACGTACTCTGTCCCCACTGGTCGGAAATAGAGCACAACATAACATACATTGCTTTTTCTCCCCCCTCCCGGCAACCAATGAGAATTAGCTACCTCATGGGCGTATGCCTAGTTTGTAGCCTGCTAGAGCGGAACCCTGCCAACGGTGTAAGCCTACCTTGGTCGGTTCTTAGCTTCAGGTCGGTGGCTCAGGCTGTACAGATGAGCGCCGAGGGCCTCGCGCTACTGTGATCAGTGACACCGCTTCCAAGTCATAGGCATGCATACATGGCCCACGTAGTTTGTCCTTGGGCCCCCACATTTACGCCGGTTGCAGGCGAAGATGCGGTGTGCGCGCGCCACATTAGCGTTAGTCGCCGGCCTCGAGAGCTCCCCGGGCTAATGTTCGTGAGTACACCATTCCTTCCAGTTTAGAGCCAGACTTCGGGTACTCTCCCGTAAGTCTAGATTAGCAAGGGCAAGAGGCCCTTGAGGACATCTTTGGGATCAGTTATTGAGCTGAACAATCCCCCGAGTGAAAGATACCTCGGTGATGTCCCAGGATTGGTCAGGTTATCTGTAACAGCCCGGATTTTAGTTAAACATAAAAATAAGGTTTAAAAGATGTTATTTGGAGGACTCGAACCCTTGGCCTAAAAAGGGGTTTGGAAGCTTGGGTTTAAATAGGGAAAATAAACGCGTCAGCCGGGGCTCGAAGGGGAGTCTTGGGAAGGTCATTTGAGATTCCCAAGTCTATTTAAGTTAAGGAAGGGAATTATATTTAAAAAAAAAAGGAAGGAGAAAATAAGGACAAAAGAAAGAACCCAAAACCCTAGACTTCTCCTTCACCCTCACCCAAGCCGCCAGACGCCTCTAAACTCCGCCCGCGCCGCCGTGCCTCTCCCACGCCGCCGCCTAACACCTGCTTCCGCCCCACGCCATCGCACGCCTTGCGACCATCAACTGCGCACCGCACCGAGCCACCGCCGGCCAGATCGCGTCGGCGGCCAAATTCGCCCACCACCACCGCAACAACCCGGCCTCCACTCCGCACCAGTCGCCGCCCAACCGGCCGTGTAGCCGCCTCGCGCGCCGCGACACCACCCAGCAGTTGTCGCGCGCGCATGCCCAGCACCGCGCGCCGCGTCTGCGTGCGTCACGCTTCGTTCGTATCGTTCGCCCGCCAGCCAGCGCTGCGCCATCACCGATCACCACAGCAGCAGCGCCAGCCTTTGTCCCTCGCCGCACAATAAGCGCCAAGAGAAGCCCGATAAGCGCCAGCGGCGGCGATCGCGGCGCGGCGCCTGCTCGCGCCTAGCAGCGCACTGTCCTCTTTGCTTGTCGCCGAGAGCGTGTGCCTTCTCGGTTGGTAAATTCCCGAGCCTCCACCCTTTGGACTTCCCGATTTTAGATGTCATTTTATTAATTAGGATGTTTTATTACTTGCTTAGGTTGCTCGGGTTCGCTTAAAAGCTCGAGGGTCGTTATTTGATTCGGGATAGTTAACCTCCACTTATTTCCGTGTAAGGATTCTTACCCGGGGTTGTGTGGACCTCGCGAATAGTTGATAGCACGATTCTTCGTATTTATATGAGTTTCTAGTGATAGGTTACATGTTTTCTTTTGATTCATGTTCGTGGCATGTTTACTTCCCGTTAAGTTCCATGCTAGGCTTTCCTATCTTGATAGAACCATGCTACCATTTGTATGTCGCTAGATCCAAGTTACTGTTAGATGTGTGATGTATAGTATAGAGGATCAGAGAGGTAACTAGTGCGTCCCGCTCGGGTAAGACCCCGATGGACATCCGGAGGTGTAAGACCCCGATGGGCATCCTAGGTGTATAAGTCCCCGAAGGGCATCACTGAGTTGGAGGTGTAAGACCCCGATGGGCATCCTAGGTGTATAAGTCCCCGATGGGCATCATTGAGTTGGAGGTGTAAGACCCCGATGGGCATCCTAGGTGTATAAGTCCCCAAAGGGCATCACTGAGTTGGAGGTGTAAGACCCCGATGGGCATCCTAGGTGTATAAGTCCCCGATGGGCATCACTGAGTTGGAGGTGTAAGACCCCGATGGGCATCCTAGGTGTATAAGTCCCCGATGGGCATCACTGAGTTGGAGGTGTAAGACCCCGATGGGCATCCTAGGTGTATAAGTCCCCGAAGGGCAACACTGAGACCTAGGTTGTGTAAGGCTCGAAGGACACCCAGGTGTGGAACCTAGGGTAGCTGGTAGCTGTAAGCCTCGAATAGGCAAGCCCCAAGAGTGACGTTCTGTTAGCCCATCTGTTTGCTCTGTGTCATTGCATGGTTGCATGTCCGTGTGCTAAATGATATGTTTTCGTATTGTACCCCGGTTGGGGATTCTTACCGAGTAACTTGTTGCTCACCCTTATTTTCTCGCGGTTTTCCACCGGTAACTTGGGACATCGGCGGGATGGCTAGGAGGAGGTCACTGGATGATCATGGATAGTGACTGGGATGCATGTTCTTTTATCGTTTTCTTATGATTTAGCATGTAGTGGGACTTGGGTCCCTAGGAAAAGCACTTGAAAATCTATTTTATGTTTCTCGTCTGTTTCCCTTGATTTGTTTTTAAGAAAGAACCGATCGATTATCTACCGCTTATTTTAAATGGAACTATATTTTCCTTGTTTTGATTGTGCTTACTTCAAAGATTTAAACTTCAAACTCGAACGACGTTTTACATTCCTAGTCATGCATGCTAAGTAAGGACTTTAGGATAGAGACCGCTTTCTTTGGGTCTGGGTCCTTACAGCTTGGTATCGAGCCCGAGTTGTAGGTTCGTAGACTCGACTGCGCAGCTGTAGGTTGTTTTCCATGATCATCGCCACTCGCCACCATCGTATGTCCGAAAGTTTAAGGTTAAGGGTTAAGAATTACAATACCGCTTTGCACCTTGCTTGTATATGACTTGTTGTTGAGGAGCAGGAAACAGTTCTCGATTCATTGTTCGTTTAGGTGTAGATTGTCGTTATGCGATCACTCGTAGAGGCGTGGAGGCTCGAGGCCGACCACCCCAGGCATTCGTATTGATTCCGACACGGAGGGACGTCGTCCCAAGCCGATGCCGATGTTAGGCCGCCTCACAGCCCTTCTCACGCTGCCCGGGGGGCGTGGAGGCAACTCACCTCGGGAGGCTCGCCGCCGGAGTTGCTTTTGTGGAGTCCATGAGGGCTCTTATGGTTGGGTTCTTTGTCGACCAGAGGGCCGAGCAGAGGGTCGAGACGCAGCTCTGTTAGCTGCATGCAGGGAGGAGTCTCGGATTCGAGATAGAGCAAATGACCGAGTTAGTTCAAAGAGAGGACGCGCAGTGCCACCAAGACGCCACTCGGCGAGAGAGCCGATTGTGAACGAGGCCGTTGTGGCGGAAGGTGCTTGAGGATTTGGGCAAGTGGCTAAAAGATTTCGTCAAATGGAAGCCGGAGAAGTTTAGTGCCCTCGAGAACCACGAGGCAGGCACCAGTGGATTGCCGAGCTAGAGTATACTTTTATGGTGATGGCTTGTCTCGAGGTGCAATGAGCTCGATGTGCGGCTCATGCTTTAGCCGAATAAATGGCGGTGGTGGGATTCCACCTTGAGTGAGAGACCGGCTGGGTCTCCCGCCACATGGGAATTCTTCAAGGCGAAGTTCAAGGCAAAATTTATCGTTGAAGAAGCCCAAGAAAAGATGATTGAACTGCTTTCGAACCTTAAGCGAGTCCGACCCAATCGAGGTGTATGAGAGAAAGTTTTCGAGTATGGGTACTTCGCACCGCGATTGATTGCTACTCCCGAGTGAAGATCGTGAAGTTTATTGCGGGCTCGAGGCAGGAGTGTCTCAGGATGTTAGGCACAGTGCCCCGAGACTTTTGCCAAGGCGGTGCGATTGGCAACTATTTATGATGGGAAGTATCCTCCGCACTGTGTTGTTAGTGCCAGGTAGTGCGTAAGGCCCCAGTGTACCCGGTCGGCGTAAGTTTGACGCAGAGGTAATGGACATAGAGGCGGTCAGCGCCGTCGGGTACTTATCATGGCGAGACCAAAGACCGGATCAGAACCGTGATCACCTCGCCAACAGGGCGGGGGGAGGCCGCCACCGTATTGTAGACCCTGTGGTAAACAGCATTGGGGGCCGTGTGGTGGTAACCCTAGAGCTTGCTATAACTGTGGTAAAGAGGGGCATCAGGCCCGGCATTGCAACCAGAGGGCAGTGGTGGCACAACCAGCTCAGCAGCAGGGAAGGGTATATGCTACGACTCGCCAAGAGGCTGAGAGAGCCGGACCCGCAGTGGCAGGTACACTCCTAGTTCTTGAACACCTCGCCTTTGTGTTGTTTGATTCGGGTTCCACCCATTCTTTTGCTTCTGCTATTTTTGCTGAGCGTGCTTGCATGAATTTAGAGCCTTTAGGTTTTGAGTTGTCTGTCGCTACCCCCTCGGGAACTAGCATGCTGGCTAGCCTAAAGGTAAGGGATGGTCGGATACAGGTGTCAGACCAGACTCTGCAGGTTACCCTCATAGTGTTAGCTATGAGCGGTTTTGATGTGATCCTCGGCATGGATTGGTTAGCTGATAACCACGCTATGATTGACTGTCGTTGTAAGGAGGTGGTGTTTAGGCCGCCAGGTAGGCCTACCTTTAAATTTCGGGGCACCCAGAGTGGGGTGTGTCCGCCGGTGATTTCGGCAGTTAAAGCTCACCGTTTGTTAGCTCGAGGAGCTTGGGGATTCTTAGCTAAGTTGACTGGGGAGAACCGTGACCAGCTATCTGTCGAGAAGGTGCCCATAGTGCAAGAGTTTGCGGATGTTTTTCCCGAAGAGTTGCCTGGCCTGCCGCCGAAGAGGGAGGTGGACTTCTCAATAGAGCTTGAGCCGGGGACTCGCCCTATCTCGAAAGCTCCTTATCGCATGGCGCCAAGCAGAGCCGAAAGAGTTAAAAGAACAAACTGCGGAGTTGCTTGACAGAGGATTTATTAGGCCAAGTGTGTCCTCGTGGGGAGCACCCGTCTTTGCTTGTTAAGAAAAAGGATGGCTCGATGCGTCTATGCATCGATTACAGGGAACTGAACAAGGTAACCATTAAGAACAAGTATCCGCCGCCTCGTATCGATGACTGTTTGACCAGGCTCCGGGGAGCTTGTGTGTTTTTCGAAGATTGACTTGAGGTCGGGCTACCACCAGCTTGAGGATTCGGATGCGAGATATTCCCAAGACAGCGTTCGTGTCGAGGTATGGGCATTATGAGTTCGTAGTCATGTCTTTCGGGCCGACGAAACGCCCACCGCATTCATGGACATGATGGACAGAGTGTTCAAGGCGTTCTTGGACCGCTTTGTCATCGTGTTCATAGATGACATTCTTGTGTACTCTAAGTCTAAGGAGGACCATGCCTCGCACCTAAGGCAGATTTTGGCAGCCTTGCGCGAGAACAAGCTCTATGCAAAGTTCTCAAAGTGTGACTTTTGGCTTGAGGAGGTAGCTTTTTCCGGGACACGCGTGTGTCTAAAGAGGAGTGGCTGTGGACCCTTCAAGGTAGAGGCCGTTAGTTCGTGGGCGGACCGACGACTGTGTCGGAGATTCGTAGCTTCCTGGGTCTGGCCGGATATTACCGACGCTTCGTTCAAAATTTTTCCGCTATAGCCGCCCCGCTTACTCGATTGACGAGGAAGGGTGTTGATTTCGTTTGGGATAGGAAGTGCGATGAGAGTTTTGCTAAGCTAAAGAGCGCTTTGACGTCTGCCGGTGTTGGCGGCGCCCCGAGGGAACTGGGGTTTCGTGGTGTACAAATGATGCCGGCAAGTTTGGTTTGGGTTGCGTTTTGATGCAACACGGTAAGGTGATAGCATACGCTTCGAGCGCTTGAAACCGCACGAGCGCAATTACCCGACTCATGATATGGAGTTGGCGTGATGGCCGTCTTTGCACTTAAGATTTGGAGGCACTACTTGTATGGGGAAAAGATTCAGATTTTCTCGATCACCAAAGCCTCAAGTATTTCTTCACTCGTAAGGACCTGAACATGAGGCGGAGGAGGTGGTTGGAACTCGTGAAGGATTACGACCGTGAAATATTGTATCACCCTGAAAGGCAAATGTTGTGGCGGATGCACTAAGTAGGAAGACCTCGCATCTAGCAACGTTGGCAAATCCCAAAAGTATCATAAGGAAAGACCTCGAGAGAGCGAGAAATAGCGAGTGTTGTTAGGGGATGTTACCGCCGAGGGTAGCTCACCGACCATCCAAATTTCCGATAAGGCAAAGGATTATTGACGGCCAATTGAATGATCCTAAGTTGAAAAAGTTGTATGAGAGGGTCCAGTGATGGTGACTTTGATTTTGAGATATATGCAGATGGTGGCTTGAGATATAAGGGTCGGCTATGTGTCCCAAATTGATGCCGTATTCGTTCGGAATTGTTGATCGAGGCTCACACCTCGCCTTTGCATGGCACCCGTGAGGTAACAAGATGTACCAAGATCTTAAGCGAGACTTTTGGTGGATGGGGATGAAGAGAGAGATTGCCCGGTTGTCGGGCGGTGTCTCACTTGTCGGCCAAGTGAAGGCGCCTAGCGTAAAACCAAACAGGTTGCTTTGCGATCGCTCGAGTGCCACAAGTGGAAGTGGGAGGAAGTTACCATGGATTTTATTTCAGTGATTGCCCGTAACCCCTAAAGGATATGCACAGATTTGGGTGGTCGTTGATAGGTTGACTAAGTGTGCCCACTTCATTCCGGCAGGATGAACTACACCGTGGAGCAAAGGGGCACAAATGTTCCTTGAGCGAGATAGTGAGGTACCACGGAGTGCCGCTTAAAATTATCTCCGACCGGATTCCCGCTTTACATCACGGTTTTGGAAGGCCCTTCAGACGAGTTTGGGCACGAGTGCGGCTCAAAGACTGACCTTCCACCCACGGTCGATGGCCGACCGAGCGGTAAATCGGATCTTAGAGGATATGTTGCGAGCCTCTAACGACCCAGGTTTTCATCCCGGTCTTCCAGGTATGCCCTAGGGGTATTTTAGTAATTTGGTCGGGTCGTCGGGGCCGTTTATGTCTTTTTCCAGCTGCTAAAATTATTGGATGGATTTATGTAGGTTTTGGAAGGATTTGTGGTTTGGTTTGAGCAAGGTTTGGTGCAAAAGTAAAAATAAAGGAAATTGTCTTTGCAAATGGGGTTTGAACCCGGTCTCTCCGGAGCTTGTAGAGATGTGTGCCAATTGAGCCATTAGGTGCTCTTGTTGCTCTTTCTCGCATCACATCTTAGTTAACCTTGGATCTTTGGTGTTTGGTGCATTTGGTTAAATGAAATAGAAATTAGGTTTGTTGTGTTTTCTTCTCCAAAAGAGTTGTGGCCGCCCAAGCTTTCTCCCAAGCTCTCCTTGCCGATTCTTCATCCTTGCAGCTCCTTGGATCGTTCATCATCATTCCGGGTAAGTCTTCATCCTCTTCATCTTCTCGATTGGGTGTTCTTGTTGGCGAAGGTAAGGAGAAGAGCTTGTGTGTGTGTGTGTTTGTAGAAGGTCGCCCAAAGATGCCCAGATCGCCCAAAGAGCAAGCCCAGCCGCCCAGATCGCCTAGCAAGAAGCCCAGTCGCTGCCCGGATCATGCAGCAGAAGAGGCACCAGAGCCGCCCGGACCGCCCGGCCCTCGCGGCCGTCGCGCGCACGCGACTGGCGAGCTGCGCGCCCGCGTCTCGCGCCGCGCGCGCCGCTCGCGCTGCGCCCGTCGCGCGCATCGCGTCGCCGCGCCGCGCGCCAGCGCGCGCTGTCTCGTCTCGCTTGCCCGCGCCGTGCGCTGCGCCCGGCCAGCCCGTCCGCGCGCGCGCGCGCAGCCACCGCCTCCTCTGCGCCCGTCAGCGCCCGGTGTCAGCGGTCCTCGCCGCCCATCATTTCCCTTCTGCGCTTGCGTCGGCGCCAAGCGGCCAGCCCCGCTTTGCCGCCGCCCGTCCGCGTGTCGGTAGAGCCGCGTGAGTTGCTCCCAGAGCCGAGCCTTGTTTATTTTATTATATTTAGGCTTATGGATTATGATTATCATTGTTTTGTTAGGTTCTCGTGAGCTAGCTCGGGGTTTGTTCCGCAGCTTAGGATTTGTGTGTAGAAGCCTCCCGACAAGGTAAGGATTTCTTACCGGAGTTGTGTGGGCCTCATGCGGTATATTTGTGATTGTTGTTTTGTATGCCGTGTATGATTACTAGCATGTTTAGCCCTAGGTGCTCGTTCAATTCCTCGATCGGCATGAACTCTTGTATTGTTTCTCATGTTAGCCCATGCTAGGTTGTTCCATTCGCATGTTCGATATCTGTTCTTGCTTCGTAGTATCATGCTAGGTTCCTTGTATCTGCTGGAGCACGTATTGGATCGCATTGATTGAATTGTTATTATTGCTATGGTTTAGAGTTCGGTAGGTAGCAACATCCGGCCGGATGCATAACGTAACTTGCATCCCGACGGGACGTGCGAGATGGTACTCCGTCCACGATCCCGTTAGGGTTTAGCTAACCCTAACGGCCGGCCCCGCAATCTTGGGTGAGGGTGGCGGTCGTTAAATGCCCCAACGGTCGGGATGATGACTTGGCATTGCCTCATCCTCGGCGATCGACACGTCCTCGGGCGTGTTCGGCGTAGTAGCCCTTGATTGCCACCGATAGGGCAAGGACGGCTTCTCGGTGTAAGCCTACCACGACCGATTCCTTAGCCTCAAAGTGCGGTGGTTCAGCCGACATAGTTCACGTGTCCGTCTCTCACACCCCTATGTCGGTGACACCGATCCAAAGATTTAGTTAGGCGTGGTGGATCGGACATGGGCGACTTGCCACTAGACCCAGCACCCCCATAGTGCGCGCAGAGCAGCACGCAGCGCGCGCGCTTACGCTCATTACACACGCCCGACCGGAGAGCTCCTCGGGATCTTGAGCTAGTGCACCTTTCGTATCGATGAGATGAAGCCGAGGCCGGGACTCGTTTCTCGTATAGGGCGTAGTGTGTGGTGGATTTATTTCCTGACTAAGACCACGAGTTGGCATCCGAGGTCCAAGTGTGGACTTATGCTATGTGCTCTATTCGTGTTTTGTACTCATAGCTTGCATACATTCTTCTAGATGATCATGTATATCGTATTGTACCCCGTTGGGGATTCTTACTGGGTAATTCGTTACTCACCCTTATTCTGTGGTTTTCCACAGTAACCAAGGCGCGAGACAGGATGGTGAAGGAGGAGCCGTGATCATGGAATCTGCTTTGTCATCTCGACCATTTTATTATATCATGACTCTTGACTTTTGTTATTTCCCCGAATGCATGTAGACGGGCACGAGCCCTAGGATGTTTTCTTACGTTTTATGGATTCCAGCATAATTGTACTTGTGGAATGTTTAAATGGTTTAAATAAATCTCTGAGCAGAGTATGCTTTTAGAAATGTATGTTTTGGTTGTTGAATGTTTCTGTTTTTACTTGGGATCCGAAATGTATTTTTCATAATGTCTTTTATTTTCAATACATGCATTGGGGTAAAGGCCTATTTAGAGCCCCTTTTTGGGGTCGGGTCTTTACTGAGCCTCTGCGTGTTGGATTTCCCCCAGCGCTTGGGACCATGATTGTATTTGATGGAGTTCGCCTACAACAATAGTTTTCATCAACCATTCGGATGGCACCGTTTGAAGCATTGTATGGTAGGCGCCGCAGTCCCCAAAGATTCAGGAAGAGGTTGGAGACAGCGGTATTGGGTCCAGAGTTGCTCCAGTTGACCAATGAGGCTGTCCAGAAGATCAGAGCTCGAATGTTGACTGCCCAGAGCAGGCAGAAGAGCTACGCCGATGTCAGACCTAGAGAGTTGGAGTTTGGGATTGGCCAGCACGTGTTCCTTAAGGTAGCTCCGATGCGTGGAGTTCTACGGTTTGGTAGGAAGGGGAAGCTGAGCCCCAGGTTTGTTGGACCATTCGAGATCCTCGAAAGGATTGGGGCCGTAGCTTACCGGTTAGCATTGCCGCCATCCTTGGTCTGCGATGCATAGTGTGTTCCATGTTTCGATGCTCCGCCAGTATGTGGCAGACCTTTCGCATGTCATAGATTTCGAGCCTTTGCAGCTAAACCATGACCTGAGCTTTGAAGAGAAACCCATAAAGATCTTAGCATTTGAGAAGAAAGTCTTGAGGAACCGAGGGTTGAGGAATCAGAGGGTTGAGGAAGCTACTTGGGAGTTGGAAGGGGAGATGAGGAGAAATTACCCGGAGTTGTTTTAGTGCAGCAACTTCCGAGGACGGAAGTTCTCCAAGGAGGAGTATTGTAACAGCCTGATTTTAGTTAAACATAAAAATAAGGTTTAAAAGATGTTATTTGGAGGACTCAACCCTTGGCCTAAAAAGGGGTTTGGAAGCTTGGGTTTAAATAGGGAAAATAAACGCGTCAGTAGGGCTCAAGGGGAGTCTTGGGAAGGTCATTTGAGATTCCCAAGTCTATTTAAGTTAAGGAAGGGAATTATATTTAAAAAAAAAAAGGAAGGAGAAAATAAGGACAAAAGAAAGAACCCAAAACCCTAGACTTCTCCTTCACCTCACCTGCCGCCGCCACGCCCTCTACACTCCTCCGCCGCCACCTGCCTCGCCCACGCCGCCGCCTAACACCTGCTTTGCCGCCCCACGCCATCGCACGCCTTGCGACCATCACAGACCGCGCCCGAGCCACCGCCACCCCAGATCGCGTCGAGCGGCCAGCTCGCCCACCACCGCAACAAACCGGCCTCCACTCCGCACCAGTCGCCCGGCAGACCGGCCGTAGCGCCTCGCGCGCCGCCGCGACACCACCCAGCCATTGCCGTGCCGCGACGCCCAAAGACCGCCCGAGTCTGCGTGCCCGTGCGCTTGTCTCTGCGTTTGCCCGCCAACGCGCTGCGCGCTGCTCCACATCACGATCCGCGCAGCCAGCGCCAGCCATTCGTCCCTCTGCCTAACGCACAGCGCCAAAGAAGCCCGATAGCGCCAGTCTGCGCGCCGCGCCCTGGCGCCCTAGCAAAGGCGTCTGGCCCTGCTTTGCTGCTGCGCCGACGTGTGCCTTCTCGGTTGGTAAATTCCCGAGCCTCCACCCTTTGGACTTCCTGATTTTAGATGCTATTTATTAATTAGGATGTTTTATTACTTGCTTAGGTTTCTCAGGTTCGCTTAAAAGCTCGAGGGTCGTTATTTGATTCGGGATAGTTAACCTCCACTTATTTCCAGGTAAGGATTCTTACCCGGGGTTGTGTGGACCCTGTGAATAGTTGATAGCACGCTGATTACTGTATTTATATGAGTTTCTAGTGATAGGTTACATGTTTTCTTTTGATTCATGTTCGTGGCATGTTTACTTCCCGTTAAGTTCCATGCTAGGCTTTCCTATCTTGATAGAACCATGCTACCATTTGTATGCTGCTAGATCCAAGTTACGGTTAGATGTGTGATGTATAGTATAGAGGATCAGAGGTAACTAGTGCGTCCCCGCGGGTAAGACCCCGATGGACATCCGGAGGTGTAAGACCTCGATGGGCATCCTAGGTGTATAAGTCCCGAAGGGCATCACCGAGTTGGAGGTGTAAGACCCGATGGGCATCCTAGGTGTATAAGTCTCGATGGGCATCACCGAGTTGGAGGTGTAAGACCCGATGGGCATCCTAGGTGTATAAGTCCCCGAAGGGCATCACCGAGTTGGAGGTGTAAGACCCGATGGGCATCCTAGGTGTATAAGTCTCGATGGGCATCACCGAGTTGGAGGTGTAAGACCTCGATGGGCATCCTAGGTGTATAAGTCCCGATGGGCATCACCGAGTTGGAGGTGTAAGACCCGATGGGCATCCTAGGTGTATAAGTCCCCAAGGGCAACACCGAGACCTAGGTTGTGTAAGGCTCGAAGGACACCTGTGTGTGGAACCTAGGGTAGCTGGTAGCTGTAAGCCTCGAATAGGCAAGCCCCAAGAGTGACGTTCTGTTAGCCCATCTGTTTGCTCTGTGTCATTGCATGGTTGCATGTCCGTGTGCTAAATGATATGTTTTCGTATTGTACCCCGGTTGGGGATTCTTACTGAGTAACTTGTTGCTCACCCTTATTTCTCTGTGGTTTTCCACCGTAACTTGGGACATCGGCGGGATGGCTAGGAGGAGGCTGCTGGATGATCATGGATAGCTGACTCTGGGATGCATGTTCTTTTATCGTTTTCTTATGATTTAGCATGTAGTGGGACTTGGGTCCCTAGGAAAAGCACTTGAAAATCTATTTTATGTTTCTCGTACCGTTTCCCTTGATTTGTTTTTAAGAAAGAACTGATCAGTTATCTACCTGTTTATTTTAAATGGAACTATATTTTCCTTGTTTTGAATGTGCTTACTTCAAAGATTTAAACTTCAAACTCTGAACGACGTTTTACATTCCTAGTCATGCATGCTAAGTAAGGACTTTAGGATAGAGACCGTTTCTTTGGGTCGGGTCCTTACATTATCCAATCATTAGGCCGCAAGTAGGAGACTTCCGATGACTCCAGATCCTGCATTATGAGCTCGTTGAGCTATGATCTGTGTTGATAGCTGTTTGCTTGCATGTTGAGGTGCTAGATGACTGATGTATCGTATTGTACCCCGGTTGGGGATTCTTACTGAGTATGTTTATACTCACCCTTATTTATCTTTCAGGTAACTTGGGACAACACCAGGATGGCTAGAAGAGGGAGCTGATTGATCATGGGAGCTACCGACACTCTGTCATTTATTATTGCATTGTTTATTCAGCATGTAGATGGACAAGAGTCCTAGAAGAACATTGTTTAAAAAGTTGTTTAAATTGTATTGTATGTTTTTATAAATACTGGCCAGGTTGTTTTACTTCGTTGGATTGTTTAAATGAAAACTGTTGGTTATGTTTTAAGGGTTCCCCCTTCTCATATGTTTTGAAAGGTTTTTAAATATGAGCACTAAACCGCTTGATATCATATTTAACTTGCATGCTGAGTGAGAACCTCAGTTTAGGACCATGTTTTGGGTCGGGTTCGTCACCTAAGTTGTCTTCTTCTTCTCCCCCTCCGATTGATGTGCTGTTTGGCCGAGTGAATAGAGTGTGGGTGTGTGTGTGTGTTTGATTGCAGCCAGCCGAGAGGAGCCCCATCCAGTAGCCCCTGTTGCGCCCAGATCTGCCTAGCAGCCAAGCTGCACCTCCCAAAGACGCCCAGATCGCCCAAAGAAGTTGTGCGGACCGCCCAAAGACGCCCAGATCGCCTCTCGCCGCGACGCCCAGACAGCCCCTGCCTCGCCCACACAGCTCCTGCCTTGCCCAGACGCCCAGCGCCGAAAGCGGCTTGCGCAGACAAAGACGCCCCAGCGTCCGGCGTCAGCAGCCAGCGCCAGCGCCGCGCTGCTCGCCGCGCCCCCCAGCCTTGCCGTCTGCCGCTGCCGCTTGCCCGCCCGTGTCCAGCTCGTCCGAGCCGTGCGCTTGCACCAGCCAGCCCATCATCGCCCATCAGCGCCATGCAAGCCGCGCGGCCGCCCGCCGTCGCGCCCCGCCTCCCATCGGCCTCAGCAGAAGACCACACACTGCAACCTGTCCGTCCGCGCGTCAGCCTTACCGCGTGAGTTGCTCCCGAGCCAAGTCCTATTTATTTTATTATATTTAGGGCTATGGATTGTGATTATTATTATGTTTGGTAGGTTCTTGGTAGCTAGCTCGGGTTCGATCGCAGCTTAGGATTTTGTGTGTGGTTGCCTCCCGGCCAGGTAAGGATTTCTTACCGGAGTTCTGTGGGCCCTGCGATATATTATGTGATGCTGTTTGTATGCTTGTTTGTGTTTATCAGCATGTTTAATGATAGGTGTTCTGTTCTGAATTCCCGACTGGCATGATTTCCTATGTTGTTCCTCATGTTAGTCCATGCTAGGTTGTTCAGTTCTGGCATGCTCGTATTTGTTCTTGCTTCATAGTATCATGCTAGGTTCGTTGTATCTGTTGAGCACGTATTGGATTGTATTGGATTGTTTGCTGTTATTGCTATAGTTTAGAGTTCAGATAGGTAGCATCATCCGGGCCAGATGCATAACGTAACTTGCATCCACGACAGGGACGTACGAGACGGTACTCATCACGATCCCGTTAGGGTTTAGCTAACCCTAACGGCTGGCCCTGCAATCTTGGATGAGGGTGGTAGACTGTCAAATGCCCCAACGGTCGGGATGATGACTTGGCATTGCCTCGTCCCCAGCAGTCAGCACGTCCTCAGCGTGTTTGGTCGTAGCCCTTGATTGCCACATGTTAGGGCAAGGACCGCTTCCTGATGTAAGCCTACCACGACCGGTTCCTTAGCCTCAGGTGCGGTGGTACAGGTTGACATAGTTCACGTGTCCAGGTCTCACACCCCTATGTCAGTGACACCGATCCAGAGATTTAGTTAGGCATTATGACTGGACCTGGGCAGCTTGCCACTAGACCCAGCACCCCCCAGAGTTTACAGTAGCATGCGGTGCGCGCTTACGCTCATTACAGCGCCGACTGGAGAGCTCGTATAGGGCGTATTGTGTGGTGGATTATTCCGGACTAAGATCCTAAGTTGGCATCCGAGGTCCAAGTGTGGACTTAAGCTATGTGCTCTATTCTGTGTGTATATTCTTAGCTTGTATACCTTTCTGCTTGATGACCATGTATATCGTATTGTACCCCGGTTGGGGATTCTTACTGAGTAATTCGTTACTCACCCATATTTTTGTGGCATTCCAAAGGTAACCAAGGTGCGAGACAGGATGGCTGAAGGAGGAGCTGTGATCATGGGAACCAGCTGTTCATCTCTGATTTTTTGTTATGACTCTTTGTCTTTTTTTTCCACTGAATGCATGTAGCTCGGCACGAAGCCCTAGGTTTTTTTCTGAATGTTTTTACTGATTCCAGTACTGTTGTAACTGCTGAAAGTTTTGAATGCTTTAATAAATCTCTGATCAGAGTAAACTTTTGGAAACGTATTTATCTTGAAACAGGTGCTTGGAGACAGGGACAGGTTTCATGAATTTGTATTAACTTTAAATTGAATTTTTGAATATTTTGGTTTTAATTGGAATCTGCAAGCCATTTTTGCATATTGTCTTTTATTTTGAATACATGCATTGAGGTAAAGGCCCATTTCGAGCCCCTTTTGGGTCGGGTCTTTACAGTGCCATGCTAGGTTTGTTCTTCCAGCATGCTTATGATTCCTGATTTAAGTTCGTATTATCATGCTAGGTAAGTGTGATTGATGTTGTTTATTGTTTGCTAGCCAGGAATCATTTACTTTGTACTCTTAGATAGTATAGTAGGGTTTGTCATCATCTAGAGGATAAGAGCGGACATAACGTACTTTGTCCCCACCGGTCGAGAGTAGAGCGAAGCATAAGGTATATTGCTTCAGGGGTTGAGAGCGGACATAACGTACTTTTTCCCCACTGGTCGAAAGTAGAGCGAAGCATAACGTACATTGCTTTTTCTCCCCCCCTCCCGGGCCGCCGATGGTGGATGTAGCTACCACATCGGCATAAGCCTAATTTGTAGCCTGCTAGAGCGGAACCTTGCCAACGGTGCAAGCCTGCCTTGGCCGGTTCTTAGCTTCAGGTCGGTGGGACAGGCTGCACAGATGAGTGCTGAGGGCCTCGCACTACTGTGATCAGTGACACAGCTTCCGAGTCTTAGGCATGCTTACCAGGCCAGCGTAGTTTGTACCTAGGCCCCCACATTTACGCCGGTTGCAGCAGCATGCAGTGTGCGCGCACACGCGTTAGGCGCTGGTTCAGAGAGCTCCACCGGGCTAATGTCGTGAGTACACCAGCCTTTCCATTTAGAGCCAGACTTCGGGTACTCTCCCGTAAGTCCAGATTTGCAGCGAGGGTAAGAGGCCCTTAAGGACACCCCTTTGGGATTGGCTTTTGAGCTAATCATTCGGTCGAGGGAGAAAGACCCTCGAGGGTGTCGAACATCCTTGGGATCAGTTTTTGAGCTGATCAATTTGCCGAGTGAGAGAGCCTCGGAGATGTCCCGGGATTGGTTTTGAGAACCAATCATTAGGTCGGAAATAGGAGACTTCCGATGATTCCAGATCTTGCCTTGTAAGCTCGTTGAGCTATGATCTGTGTTGGTAGCTGTTTGCATGCATGCTAGTGTGCTAGATGACTGATGTATCGTATTGTACCCCGGTTGGGGATTCTTACTGAGTATGTTTATACTCACCCTTATTTATCTTTCAGGTAACTTGGGACAACACCAGGATGGCTAGAGGAGAGAGCTGATGGATCATGGGAGCTGCCGGCACTCTGTCATTTATTATTGCATTGTTTATTCAGCATGTAGATTGACAGGAGTCCTAGGGGATCATTTTTAAAAAGTTGTTTAAATTATATTGTATGTTTTTATAAACACTGGTGTAAAGACCTGTAACGGCCCCGTTTTCCTCCCGGTTAATACCAAAATTAATTGGGAATTAATTGGATCCTTTGGGGATTTGAACCCTTGCCCTAGATGGTGGAATTGGAGTTTTAAATAAGAATTTGAACTAAAAAGAGAAAAGAATTTCTTTAGCCGGGTCCCGCAAGAGAAAAATCCTTGGGAAGGGAATTTTAGGATTCCTAACCCTATTTAAAATAAGGAAGAGAAGGAAAAATCAAGAAACCCCTATTTTTTCCCTTTGTTGGCCGTCTCTCTCTCTCTCTCTCTCTCTCTCCTAAAACCCTCGCCAAGCAGCCCTAGCCACACCATCGAACCACCATCGAACCACCCCGAGCCACCCACCGGCCCTAGCCGCACGCACCACCGCTCCATCGCACCACCCCGCGCCACACCTGCGCGCGCGCTCGGCCCCGCCCCGCACTGCACCACGCCACCCGCCTCGCTACGCCCGGCCACACTGCGCGCTCGCACTGGAAGCCCCACCGTCGCACACCCATCGCGCGCCGACGTCGCCCGTGGCAACCAAGACACCCCGACGTCGCTCGTGGTCGCACAAGGCCGCAACGCAGCCTCAGACGCGCCGCCGCCGCACGCCGCCGCGCGCTCAGCGCGACCCCTGCCAAGCTCCCACTCCAGCGCGACCCCTGCCATGCGCGCCAACCTGGGCCGAGCTGCGCTCGCTGCGCGCGCTTTGCGCGCGCGACACCGCTGCTGCCGCGCTCGCGCCCCCGCCTGACGTGCCGCAAGGCCCAGCCGCCCAGCAGCCCACACACCAAAGAGCGCCAAAGCCACCCTCCTTGCTTTGCCGAGGCCCGTGTCTTCTCGGTGGTAATTCCCGAACCAATCCCTTTGTGTTTTCTAAGCTTCGTCTGCTGTATGTATTTACTTAGGATGCTTTATTTATGCCTAGGTTGCTCGAGTTCGTATTAAGCTCGAGGGTCTTTTTGGTTGTGATAGCTATTCTCCACTTGTTTCCGTGTAAGGACTTCCTACCGTGGTTGTGTGGACCCCTGCTATGCTTTCTTAATTGTGCCTTGTATGCTTGTTTACCTTTATGAGCATGTTAGTGGATAGGATAGCTAGTGATTGAATTCTTGCTAGCATGTTTTGCCTTTTGTACATGTTAGTGCCATGCTAGGTTTGTTCTTCCAAAGATGCTTGAGATTCTGCTTTAAGCTCGTAGTATCATGCTAGGCTATGTATGATGAGATGTCTTTGTGAATGTTAGCCGGGAATCACGTGCTTGGTAGTCTAAGCTAGTATAATAGGGTTTGTCATCATCTAGAGGCCGAGAGCGGACATAACGTACCTTGTCCCCACCGGTCGGGAGTAGAGCGAAGCATAACGTACATTGTTTCCCAGAAACGGGTAGATGTGGATGTAGCTACCACATCGGCATAAGCCTAGTTTGTAGCTCGCTAGAGCGGAACCCCGCCAACGGTGCAAGCCCGCCTTGGTCGGGTCTTAGCTTCAGTGTCGGTGGTACAGTACGCACGGATGAGTGCCGAGGGCCTCGCACTCACGTGTTCGGTGACACCGCTTTTGAGTCTTAGGCATGCGTACACGCCCGCGTAGTTTGCCCTTAGGCCCCGCATTTACGCCGGTTGCGAGAAGAGCATGTGTAACGGCCCCGCTTTTCCTCCCGGTTAAAAACAAAATTAATTGGAAAATTAATTGAATCTTTTGGGATTTGAACCTTGCCCTAAATGGTGAATTTGGAGTTTTAAGAAAAGAGTCTTAATTAAAAGAAAAAGAAAAGAAGGTTGCTTTAGCCGGACCCGCAAGAGAAAAGCCTTGGGAAGGGAATTTAGGTCTCCTAACCTATTTAAAAATAAGGAAAAGAAGGAAAATCAAGAAAACCCCTAATTTTCCCCTCATAGCCGCACTCTCTCTCTCTCTCTCTCTCTCTCTCTCTTTCTCCTAAAACCCTAGCCGAGCAAACCCTAGCCACACCATCGAACCACCCCGAGCCACCCACCCTTCTAGCCGCACGCACCACCTGGTCCATCGCACCACCCCCTCGCCGCACCCTGCGCGCGCTCGGCCTGCGCGCCCGCCCTCTGCTTCGCCCATCCACGCTGCGCTGCGGACCGGAAGCCCCGTCGCACACCCATCGCCGCCGACGTCGCCGTGGCGCCAAAGACCGCCGGCGTCGCTGCGTGGTCGCGACATATGGCCGCAACGCAGCCTCGTGAGCGCCGCCGCCGCGCTCGCCGCGCCGCTCAGCGCGACCCGCTGCCGCTCTCCCACTCCGCGACCCCTCGCCGCGCGCCAACCTGGCGAGCGCTGCTCTCGCGTCGCCGCTGCGCCGCCAAGACACCAGCACGCCTGCGCGCGCGTCCGCCCGACGTGTCACGCGCGCCCAGCGCCAGCCGCAGCGCCCCAGCCACACCAAGGCGCCTAAGCCACCCTCCTTGCTGCGCCGAGGCCCGTCTTCTCGGTGGTAATTCCCGAACCAATCCCTTTGTGTTTTCTAAGCTTCAGCTCTTTGTATGTATTTACTTAGGATGCTTTATTTATGCCTAGGTTGCTCGAGTTCGTATTAAGCTCGAGGGTCTTGTTGGTTGTGATAGCTATTCTCCACTTGTTTCCGTGTAAGGACTTCCTACCGTGGTTGTGTGGACCTGCTATGCTTTCTTAATTGTGCCTTGTATGCTTGTTTACCTTTATGAGCATGTTAGTGGATAGGATAGCTAGTGATTAAATTCTTGCTAGCATGTTTTGCCTTTTTGTACATGTTAGTGCTATGCTAGGTTTGTTCTTCCAAAGATGCTTGAGATTCTGCTTTAAGCTCGTAGTATCATGCTAGGCTATGTATGATGTGATGTCTTTGTGAATATTAGCCAGAATCACGTACTTGGTAGTCTAAGCTAGTATAATAGGGTTTGTCATCATCTAGAGGCTGAGAGCGGACATAACGTACCTTGTCCCCACCGGTCGGGAGTAGAGCGAAGCATAACGTACATTGCTTCCCCCCGACAGCCGATGTGGATGTAGCTACCACATCGGCATAAGCCTAGTTTGTAGCCTGCTAGAGCGGAACCCTGCCAACGGTGCAAGGCCGCCTTGGCCGGTTCTTAGCTTCGTGTCGGTGGTACAGCCGCACGGATGAGTGCCGAGGGCCTCGCACTCACTGTGTTCGGTGACACCGTTTCCGAGTCTTAGGCATGCGTACCTGGCCCGCGTAGTTTGCCCTTAGGCCCCCGCATTTACGCCGGTTGCAGAAGAGCATGCGGTGTGCGCGCACACGCGTTAGTAGCCGGTTCGGAGAGCTCCCCCGGGCTAATGTTCGTGAGTACACCAATTCCTTCCCGTTTAGAGCCAGACTTCGGGTACTCTCCCGATAGTCCAGATTTATAGCGAGGGTAAAGAGGCCCTTGAGGACACCCATTGGGATTGACTTTAGAGTTAATCAATTGGTCGAGGAGAAAAGACCCTCGAGGGTGTCGGACATCTTGGGATCGGTTTTTGAGCTGATCAATTGGCCGTGGGAGAAAGACCCTCGGAGATGTCCCGGATTGGTTTGAGAGCCAATCATTAGGCCTAAGTAGGAGACTTCCGAGGATTCCGGATTTGCCTTGTGAGCTCGTTGAGCTAAGATCCGTGTTGATATTTGTGGCATGTGTACTAGGTTGCTAGATGATAGATTGCATCGTATCGCACTCCCACGTCGGGGTTCTTCTTGAGTATGTTTATACTCACCCTTATCGTGGTTTCTTCCACAGTAACTTGGGACAAAGACCGAGGTGGCTAGCGGAGAGAGTCGGGAGATCATGGATGCTCGCGACACTCTGTCATGTCTTATTTTACTTGTTTTGGATTTCACATGTAGTTGGACTTAGATCCGTAGGGAAAACTATGATTTGAACTATTTTATGTTTTTAAGGAAAGTCTTGATCGATCACCATGCTTTTAATTTGAATGGTTCGTTTTTGCCTAATGAATGTTTACTTTGTTTTGATTGTTTTCCCGCTCATGTGTTTGAAAAGCTTTTAATCCGACCACTCGGCCGGGTCCTTTTATGTTTTAAATTTGCATCTTGAGTAAAGACCTAGATTTAGTTCCATTTTCGGTTGGGTCTTTCTGGCAAAGATATGTGTGCGCAAGCACGCGTTAGTAGCTTGATTCGGAGAGCTCCCCTGGCTAATGTTCGTGAGTACACCAGCCCTTCCGTTTAGAGCCGGACTTGGGTACTCTCCCGATAGTCCAGATTTATAGCGAGGGTAAAGAGGCCCTTGAGGACACCCATTGGGATTGACTTTAGAGTTAATCAATTGGTCGAGGGAGAAAGACCCTCGAGGGTGTCGGACATCTTGGGATCGGTTTTGGTGATCAATTGGCCGAGGGAGAAAGACCCTCGGAGATGTCCCGAGATTGGTTTGAGAGCCAATCATTAGGCGGAAGTAGGAGACTTCCGAGGATTCCGGATTTGCCTTGTGAGCTCGTTGAGCTAAGATCCGTGTTGATATTTGTGGCATGTGTACTAGGTTCCTAGATGATAGATTGCATCGTATCGCACTCGGTCGGGGTTCTTACCGAGTATGTTTATACTCACCCTTATCGTGGTTTCTTCCACGGGTAACTTGGGACAAAGACCGAGGTGGCTAGCGGAGAGAGCCGAGATCATGGATGCTTGACTCTCTCTGTCGTGTCTTATTTTATTGTTTTTGGATTTCACATGTAGTTGGACTTAGATCCGTAGGGGAAAACTATGATTTGAACTATTTTATGTTTTTAAGGAAAGTACCGATCATCCAACGCTTTAATTTGAATTGTTCGTTTTTGCCTAATGAATGTTTACTTTGTTTTTAATGTTTTCCACTCTTATAATTGAAAAGTTTTACAAACCGACCTAGCCGGGTCCTTTTAAGCTTTTCATCGCATGCTTGAGTAAAGGCCTAGGTTTAGCACCATTTTCTGGTTGGGTCTTTACAAGACCCGACCCAAAAAGGGCTCTGAATAGGCCTTTACCCCAATGCTTGCATTTAAAGTAAAGGACAATATGCAAATAATTTTCGATTCCCAATTAAAACAAAACAATCAAGGTTCAATCGAGAAATAAAGATAGTTTGTTTGAAACTCATCCCCTCGTCTCCAAGCACTGCTTTCAAGGCAAATACATTTCCAAAACGTACACTTTTTGATCAGAGATTTCTTAAAACATTTGAAACATCCTCAAATTCAATAAAGCAGAATCCACGAAAACATTCAGAAAACATCCTAGGGCTCGTGTCTGACTACATGCATTCAGGGAAAATAAGAAGACAAGAGTCATAGAAATAAAAAGTCGAGACGAAAGCGAGTTCCCATGATCACAGCTCCTCCTTCAGCCATCCTGTCTCGCACCTTGGTTACCTGTGGAAAACCACAAAATAAGGGTGAGTAACGAATTACTCAAGTAAGAATCCCCAACCGGGGTACAATACGATGCACATGGTCATCTAGATGAGTGTATGCAAGCTATGAATATAAACACAGAAAAGAGCACATAGCTTGAGTCCACACTTGGACCTTGGATGCCAACTCAGGGTCTTAGTCCGGAGATAAATCCACCACACCATACGTCCTATACGAGAAACAAGTCTCGGCCTCACTGCTTCTATCGCGATCACGAAAGGTACACTAGCTCAAGATCCCGAGGAGCTCTCGGTCGGCTACAACAGAATGAGCGTAAGCATGCACCGCGTGTTACTGCAGACTATGGGGGGTGACGGGTCTAGTGGCAAGCTGCCCATGTCCAGTCACCACGCCTAACTAAATCTCTGGATCGGTGTCACTGACATAGGGGTGTGAGACTTAGACACGTGAACTATGTCAGCCTGAACCACCGCACCTGAGGCTAAGGAACCGGTAGTGGTAGGCTTACACCAGAAGCGGTCCTTGCCCTAACAGTGGCAATCAAGGGCTACGCCGAACACGCCGAGGACGTGCCGATCGCCGGGACGAGGCAATGCCAAGTCATCATCCCGACCGTTGGGGCATTTAACGATCCGCCACCCTCACCCAAGATTGCGGGGCTGCGGCCGGGTTAGCTAAACCCTAACGGGTCGAGGGACGGAGATCTGTCTCGACGTCCCCGCCATGGATGCAAGATACTTTTTGCATCGGCCCGATGATGCTGCTACCTACAAATTCTAACTCGCCTTAACAATCAACAACAATCCAATACGTGCTCAAAAGAATACAAAGAGACCTAGCATGGTACTACGGAACAAGAATGAATATGAGCATGCCGTAACGGAACAACCTAGCATGGACTAACATGAAAGAACAACATACGAAGTCATGCCATCAGAAATCGAATGAGCACCTAAACTATACATGTTGATAATCACAAACAAACATACAACATCAATCACATAGAACATCGCAGGTCCACACAACTCCTGTAAGAAATCCTTACTTTGGTCGTTAGACTTCTACACACAAATTTCCTAAGTCGCGAACACTCCGAGTGGCGAGCGGGAACCTAGCAAACCAATAATAATCAACTTCTAAAACGTCTAAAAAACAATAGAACGACAAGCTCGGCTCGGGGCACTCACGCGGCACGCAGCGACACGAACTTGGAGTTGCTTTGCAGCCGGCACGGCAGCAGGGTGGGCGCTGATCGCGCCTACACGGTCTTTGGCGCGGCCGCGGCTAGCGGATGGCGGGCCGGCGCGCGCGCAAAGGGGCAGTAAGGCACAAGGCACGGACGCACGCGGCGCAGCGAGGCGCCGCAGCGCAGCGGCGCTAAGCGTCTGGCGTCTTGGCGATCACTTCGGCGAGGCGCGCGACGATCAGCTCGGCGGCGCGCGCGGCGCCGCGAGGGCCTCCCGGCGTCTGGCGATCGGCGAGGCGACAGCGATCCGGCGTCGCGATGGCTGCGACGCGAGCGACCTTGGGCGTCTGGGCTGCTTCTTTGTGCGCGACGGACGGAGGGTCGGGCGACTTCGGGTGATCGGGGTTGCCGCTTTGGTGCGATCCGGCGTCTGAGCCGGCCGGTGGGCGATGCAACGATGGTCTGCTGGTTGGGGCTTCTCTCTACCGTGGCCGCAATCAACACAAACACACACAACACTCTTCTATTCACTTGGCCAAACAAAGACACCAAACGGATGAGAAGAAGAAGAGGAAGATCGATACCTACCCTAATGATGATGATCGATCCAAGGGAGCCGCAAGGATGAAGAACTCGGCAAGGCAATGGAGAGAATAGCTTGGGCGGCCACACACTTTGGAGAAGAAGATGGAACAAACCTAATTTCTATTTCATTTAACCAAATGCACCAAAACTCCCAAAATCCAAGGCTAACCATAAAATGATGCAGGAAGAGCAACAAGAGCTCCTAATGGCTCAATTGGCACACATCCCCACAAGCTTTCCAGGAGACCCGGGTTCAAACCCCAGTTGCAGCACAATTTCCTTTATTTTTACTTTTGCATCAAACCTTGCTCAAACCAAACCACAAATCCTTCCAAAAACCTACATAAATCCATCCAATAATTTTAGTAACTGGAAAAGACACAAACGGCCCTGACGGCCCGACCAAATTACCAAATTACCCCTAGGGCATACTTGGAAGACCGGGATGAAAACCTGGGCCGTTACAACTGGCCAGGCTTGTTTTACTTCGTTGGTTTGCTTAAATGAAAATTGTTGGTTATGTTTTAAGGGTTCCCCCTTCTCATATGTTTTGAAGAGTTTTTAAATATGAGCACTAAACCGCTTGTTGACATATTTAACTTGCATGCTGAGTGAGAACCCTGTTTAGGACCGTATTTCGGGTCGGGTTTTTACAGTTGGTATCAGAGCACAGAGTCATAGATTCTGTAGACTAACCTGCTTTGTAGGTTGTTGTTCCCATGATCATCAGCACTCCACGGCCGCCAGGTGTGTCTGAGTTCATTAAGCTAAGGGTTAAGAATTTACAATACTTTTCATCTAGTGTATGCCTTGTGTAGTGTTGTGGAGCGGAGACGAGCAGGTTCTGACTCGTTGTTGGTTTGGGCTTAGAGCGCCATCATGCCAACTTTTCGCAGTGTGAGCAGTTTGATAACAGCTTGTTGAGGTATCCAGATAGATTCGGATGCCCCTGGGACATCGTTCCAGAGGGAGGCAGAGATTAGACTCCCGTTGGCCACTTGTGGCCCAGTTGTTGGTTTTCCCCTAGTGAGAGGGTGGAGGTGCTGTGCCTTGGAGTATCACTCCAAGAGAGGAGTGAGCTTTGGCTGTGCTTATGTTGATTGCACACAGAGGAGCAGGGACGCTTGGCATGTCTGACCGAGGAGTTGGACTGATCGTGTTGTTGTTGAGGCCGCGTCCAGGGTTGTTTAGACCCGTAGGCTAGAGTTGGCCCTGGCAGTTGAGTTGCCAAGTAGAGGGGGTATAGGCTAGCACGCCTCAGAGTGAGACTCCTTGAGCAGAGTGTGCTCCAGCCATGAGAGATTTGATGGCAGGTCTTTAGCTATCAGAGAGCGGAGACCCAGGCGCAGTTTGTAGCGCGTAGTGAGGAGTCCCGGGCACAGATAGCCCAGCTGACAGAGTTTTTCAGCAGACACCCCCCAGTAGCTCTTGTAGCCCCGAAGACTCCCAGGAGGGCATGAACAGCAGGTTTATGCAGATGAGTTTGTTGGCGTTGATGGAGCCGCCCAGTTTGGCAAGTGGAAGCCTGTAGAGCTCGATGTTTTAGAAAGTCCTACTGCTAGTAGTAAAGCGGTTGGCCAGGATTGAGTTTATCATCCGTGTGTTGGGATGTCCTGCATTGCTCGAGAGGCCGAGGTGTGCCGCCTCTGTCTTTGCTTGATACAAAGAAGGGGTGGTGGAAGTCCCTTGAGAGAGATGGACTAGCAGAGTCTCCACCAGTCGCCCGATTGATTCGCAAGTTGCCGTGTTAGTGGCTTGAGGAAGATGTAGAGACATCTTTGCCCCCTTGCAAGCCTGCTGTCATTTTGCAGCCAGTTCTCTTAGTACCCTCGTAGAGAGGGTGTAGTGTGGAGTTTGCTTGTCAGGGCTTAATCCGTCTGTGGATTTCAGCGGGCTAGTAGAGTGGAGCACTCTTTTGTTTGCATGTTCCAAATGTGGAACAAGTTGTTGCCACCCGAGAAGTTGGCCTGAGCTTTTGTTGAGCATCGAGTGGGATGCAGGAGTTGGCCTGAGCTTTTGTTGAGCATCGAGTGGGATGCAGGAGTAGGCCGTGGCATGTTTGTTAGACGAGATGCCAGAGATTAGGCTGCTCGAGTTTTGGGACTCTTGTGCTGAGTGCCATTGCCCCGTCACTTGGAGTGTGACCTTCCCTACCCTCAGAGGGGCATAAAGCTCGTTTAGGGCTGATTTTTGTTGTAAAGGATGTAGTGCCTGTTGGCACCAAGCTTTGAGAGGTGGCCTAGATTCAGGCCAGTTGGCACTTTTGGTGCAGGTGGTTCCATGGCCGCCCGGAGTTTAGCATCCCCACTAGTCTCGTACCCATTTCCTGAGGTTGCACCTTTTTGGGTTGCATAGGAGTTCTAGCTCGGTGGTAGTCAGAGAACTACAAGTTTGCGATCATTCGAGGGAAAGTAGGAGCATTTCAGGGTCACCGAGAGTTGGGTGCAAAGGATGCTGTAGGCTGTTAAGAGCTAGCGCGTTCGAGTTCTCGCGCCTGTGTTGTGAGCTTGTGAGCCAGTTTGTTGGTAGTATGATTCGACTACCCTTTGAGTTACCCTAGTATGGGTAGTGTTGGCATCGAGGATGAGTGGTTGATCCACTATTAGTGCCATTAGTTGGATGGTTGATCGGAACACGTTTAGTGGGCACATTGGTTTGAGGTATGTTAGCTTGGTGTGGATACGCTCTTCTAAGAGTGAGTTGGCCAATGTGGCTTTTCGTGGTGAGTTGGCCCCGAGAGGGTTTGAACTCTTATTGCTCCCTTGTTAGTAGTGGCTCTGTTGGCGGCAAAAGATTCCCTGTGTGAGAGTCCTTGTTGGCATTGGATCTTAAGGAATCAAGTTGGAGCTGTACACCCCAATGTACTTTTGTGTAGCTCGTTCCGTGGTGTATGTTTGGAGAACCACGAGAGGTTCGTGTTGAGGAACCAGTGGTCAGTCTTTGAGGTGTCAAGGCTTTAGTCCTTGACAAGTGCCCTAGCTTTGGTTGTAAGGATACCGTGCTCGTAGCTGGGTTGTTGTTTAAGCAAGTTTTGCTAGTTGGACCTTGGCCTGGTTAGAGTTCAGTTGGAACTGAACAAGAGCGGTGGTAGCAAAGCCGCGTAGTTTCTGATCGTTATGGCAAAGAGAGCTGTTCGGATCCTTACCTTGGGCAGAAGCTATGTTGTGGTTGATGCTTTGAGTAGGAGGATGACGCATTCTGTAGCATTTCCGATCCTCTTGGTTTTCAAGTTGGTGTTGGCCAGCGTAGTTGAGATGCTGGAGAGGGTTGTGCCCGTGTAGCCAGTTGTCTGTTAGATCGTTTGACGACTGTGTGTGTCAGAGGGTGATCGGAGGATCCCTAGGTTGTGGAGAGCCTCACCAGAGCTCAGTCAGACCCAGGCAGTGTTCCTTGGGTGAGTTGCTGGCAGATTTGGTAGACTAGCAAGCTAGTGTTTGTTTGGAGTAGAGTCCGGCTTGGTTCAGGTGAGGTGGCTTGTTGGTGCTTGGTGTTGACCAAGATTTGGTTCTCTTGTTGTTTCAAGAGCTAGCTTGGTTCTAGCAAGAGGGCGTTGCCCTGAGGACTTGTTCCTAGTCAGGAAGTTTTGGGAGTTGACCCCTCCCTCGGTGGTTGAGTAAGTTCTGCTAGTTCTGGGTTGGTGGTCCAATCAGTTGAGAATTCCCTTGGGTGTCGCTTCCAAGAGAGTTGGTTGTTGTTGCCCTTGGGTTTGAGCTAGTCAGCGAGCGTGTGTGAAGTTCGATGTCCTTCAGAAGTTCGCTTGCTGGGGAATCGTTTCCCTTTTAGAAGGAGTCAGCGTAGCTCATGAGTTGTGTAGTTGATCAGAGTAGCGCAGCGGTTAGCCCAGCGAGAGGGTCCTTGCATTGGGTTGTTAGCAAGCGAAAAGTTGTTTGTCCCCGCAAGGGCGACGGCCAGCCAGTTTAAGAGTTGAGTTGTTCTGGAAAGTTGTTGGTTCTTTGGGGTTTGAAGAACCCCTAGTTTCTTTGGTGGTTGAGTTGCACCATGGATGCCAGCCTCGAGTATTATCTTTGGAGGTAGCCTTGTCAGTTCGTTTTCCTTGCGATGTTTCGGGAGTGAATCTTCTGGTAGGAAGATGAGTTAGGCCTAGGCTAAAAGGAGGAAGTCCTTTGAGTAGCCAGTTGGACTTAAGAGTTGAGTTGTAGCTTGGAGGCGAGCTTTGCTCGTTATGAGCTTGGTTTGAGTTTCTGCTGAGCAAGCCCTTCTAGGGCTTTGTTCCTAGTTGTTGTGCGTTCGCAGTTGGCATTTTAGCTGAGCCACAGTTGAGTGAGTTGGCACAGAGGTGTCGTGGCATTGGTTGGTTAAACCCTTGAGTTGCTATCCTCAAGGTATTGTGTTGCTAGTGGCTGCGTGATGGTTTAGTCCTTGCTACCCGAGATTTTCCATGAGAGGAATGTTGGTTGTTTCCTTGCCTGGAAATGTTCTCTTTGGCTAGTTACTAGTAGGTTTGCATGGAAAAGTTTGCCTTTAGGATCAATCGCCAGTTGGTGGTTCGATTGTTTTTCGTTAAGGCTGTAGGCAAGCTTTGTGGTTCGCTGGCCTCATTTGAAGTAAGAGTAGGCCGTTTAGTTTCTGGAACCTGAGAGGTTCAGTTGTTTGGCCAGCATTGTGTAGAGTTGAGGCTGTTTGTTAACAACTGTGAGCATTCAGAGAAGTTATGCCAATGCGTGGCGTTGAGTTTTGGAGCTTGTGGCCAGTCCTCGAGTTTGCTGAGAGTAGCACCGTTTGAGAGTTGGTGCGAGTTGAGGATGTGGTTTGCCGTCCAGCTTTATCGCATCTATTTCCTTCGAAGTTCAGTGTATGCCCAGTCTTTGTTTAAATAGTTATGGCAGACTGGATAGCATTGTGGCTTTGAGCCTTTGGGAACCCAAGAGGGTTTGGTTCTCGAAGAAGGTTGGTGTTGTCTTAGCCGAGAAGTTCAGTTGGCTAGGAATCAGTGGAGATTTCCTAGAGCTGTTTCGTTTTAAGACTTTCGAGGACGAAAGTCTTATAAGGAGGGAGTATTGTAATGACCCAGTTTTCTATTCTGGTTTTCGATGTGCTTCCGGTTCAGATTCAGTTGTTCGGTTGGGCCGTTAGAGCTATTTTGACCCTTAGGGGTATTTTGGTCTATTGGCTCCCCGGGCAGGATTTGTGGATTTTCAGGATCCCGAGGCAGCTCCTGCCTTTGTCGAGGCTTGTTTGTTGTTGGTTGCGAGTCCCGAGATGTTTGGGCTATCCGTTTGGAAGTTCCGTTGTGATTTGGGTTTTGGCAAAGTTATGGTTGGTTGGGTGTTTCCTTTGGGATTCGAGCCCCGGCCCTTAGTGTTGATTTGGGAGTTGGATTTAAGTGAGTTTTATTTATTGGGAAAGGTTGCTTCAGTCGGGTCTCGAAAGAGGAAGCCGGGAAATGGGATTTTAAGGATTTTATGGTTTTAAAATTGGATAAGGATAAAATCAAAGAAAAATCCCCATTTTCCCCATTTTCCCCATTTTTTCCCATTTTTCCTTTCTCTCTCTCTCTCTCCTCCTCGGCTGAGCCATTTCCCACCCGCCCAACCTGCATCGAGCCCTAGCCCACTACGCCTAAGCCCGAGCTCCCACTCGTCCGGCCGAAAGACAAAGATGCGAACCGCCCATGACCGAAGTCGCCTCGCCCCAGTGCGCGTCGCCGCAGCCTCGCCCCAGCCCCGTCGCCCGGTCCGTGTGGCTCCGGTGCGCCTTTGTGCCGAAGCCGCACGATTGAGCTTCCCTATAGCTCGCCGTGCCGAAGTCGCGACGTCCCCTATAGCCCGTCGCGCGTCGCCGCCGCGCTGCGCTCTCTCGTAGCTCGAGCGAGCTTCGCGCCGTTCGCCGCGCCAACTGAGCTCGAGCCCTCGCCCGCGCGCCCTTGTCTCGCCCTCTCGTCATCGCGCACCCTCAGCCCACACGCCTCGCGCTGCTCGGCCCACCTGTTGTGTTGGTTGGCCGAGCCTTGTGGCTTCTCGGATGGTATTTCCCGAGTCTTTTCTTCGTTGGGCCCTGATTTGTTGGCTGCTGATTATTTATTTAATTAGAGTTTTTTATTGAAATGTTTAGGCTGTTCGGGTTCGGTTAGAGGCTCGAGGGTCGCTTGTTGATTTGTGATTATTTTATGCTTGTTTCCAGGTAAGGATTTCTTACCGTGGTTGTGTGGACCCTGCGATATTATCATGATTTGCCTTGTATGCTTGTTTACTGTTATGAGCATGATAGTGATAGGGCAGCTTTGATTGATCTCTTGCTAGCATGTTTGCCTGATTGTACATGTTAGTGCCATGCTAGGTTTGTTCTTCCAGCATGCTTATGATTCCTGATTTAAGTTCGTATTATCATGCTAGGTAAGTGTGATTGATGTTGTTTATTGTTTGCTAGCCAGGAATCATTTACTCTGTACTCTTAGATAGTATAGTAGGGTTTGTCATCATCTAGAGGATGAGAGCGGACATAACGTACTTTGTCCCCACCGGTCGGGAGTAGAGCGAAGCATAACGTACATTGCTTCAGGGGTTGAGAGCGGACATAACGTACTTTGTCCCCACTGGTCGGAAGTAGAGCGAAGCATAACGTACATTGCTTTTTCTCCCCCCTCCCGGGCCGCCGATGGTGGATGTAGCTACCACATCGGCATAAGCCTAGTTTGTAGCCTGCTAGAGCGGAACCTTGCCGACGGTGCAAGCCTGCCTTCGCCGGTTCTTAGCTTCAGGTCGGTGGGACAGGTTGCACAGATGAGTGCCGAGGGCCTCGCACTACTGTGATCAGTGACACCTCTTCCGAGTCTTAGGCATGCGTACCTGGCCCGCGTAGTTTGTACCTAGGCCCCCACATTTACGCCGGTTGCAGCAGCATGCGGTGTGCGCGCACACGCGTTAGGCGCCGGTTCAGAGAGTTCCACCGGGCTAATGTCTTGAGTACACCAGTTCCTTCCAGTTTAGAGCTAGACTTCGGGTACTCTCTCGTAAGTCCAGATTTGCAGCGAGGGTAAGAGGCCCTTGAGGACACCCCTTTGGGATTGGCTTTTGAGCTAATCATTCGGTCGAGGGAGAAAGACC